>KI422786.1:4893-48375 GCA_000473375.1 Anopheles culicifacies
TAAAATGATCTCCCTGACAGTGAATACATTAGCAGCACCCTTAGCATAGCTCCCTGTAATTCCCATTCCAGATTATAGCACCAACGATAAGATATAATATCCTCACGCTTATTCATAATGTTCGTTTTTCTTCTGCTTCCTTTTGCTTTCTATAAACTATCATTGTAAACTACTAGAATAAACCACTAGCAGCCGGTTCGCTACTCATCGATCGCGTAACAGAAACACGATGGACGTCGATATGAATGGTGGACGCGACCGTATCGCGCCAATGTTCAAAGATCGCCACGTGCTGATCACGGGCGGGACGGGATTCCTCGGTAAAGCGCTGATTGAAAAATTACTCCGGTAAGTAAACGTCACGGAATGGAAGAAAAGAAGGGGAATTCCAGCTATTTTTTTGTTCGTTATTGATCAACGCTGACCTGCCTTGTGCAGGTGGTACGCCTTACCGATCTAGCTAGAAAGTCTACAAACACGCGCTAATCTATTGCCTTCCTCCCCGTTACAGATGCTGTCCGGAGATTGGCCAGATCTATCTTCTAGTCAGAGCAAAGAAGGGCAAATCACCGCGTCAACGCTTGGAAGACGTCTTTGCCAATCCGGTAAGTAGTGGAGTAGCCACGGACGCTAGATGGCGACACCGTGCCACGTAGTGACGCATCTTGGACCAGAAAAATCCAAATAAAACCCCATTGCCTTCAACGAAACAAAACTAACGAGGACAAGGATGTACATGCGGTGGTATTGGGCCCATCGTATCGACCTACTGGCAAACCTCCCATTGCACCGTAAGACCCGTTATGCGCGAGAGCATAATGGCGGACAAGCAGCATCCAATCTGCGCGGTACCGCGAAACGTACCGCACGGAGGCCAAACGTCAAAGTCCGTTAGCTGGCTTCACTCTCACTCTTAGCTCCAGCCAGGCCACTGGACTCTTGGTGGGGCTAGCCTCTCGAGACACTCATAACGTGGTACCAAACAGGTCCGGGGACATGACGGTGCTCGCTCACATAAAAGGCCAACCTTGAGGTTGGGCAATCAATCCATCATCATCGTCATCAACGGTGGTGGTGGTGGAGAGCAATACGTGCGGGATGTTCAAACCACTCTCTCAAAGCGCTGGATGAAGCAATGCCTGCACGATCATTAGCACGTCGTCCACGTGTAACGCTGCTTTGCATGGGCAGGTTCCGTTCGCCGGTCGAAGTACATGCTGAAGAGAGTAGAGAGCTCCTAGCACGATGTCTGGGTGACCGAGTTTGAATTTTTAATTCTTTCCTTACTAACAAGAACTCACCCGGCCGTGTACGTTCGGTGCAGTAGGTCACTCACTTGAAGATTAATGCCATTCCCAACATACCAGACACGAGTGTCTGCGATGTTTTTTTTCCACCCCTCGTGCAAAGAACCGGTCACCAAACCCAGCATCAATGGTCCAAATGCATCAGTGCACGTATCAAACGCTACGTAAGCGAAATCGATCGTTCTCAATTACGCATAATTACAGCCTCAACTTCGTGGTACGGGGTGGCCAGTTCAATATTTCGCCAGCAAACTTTCGCTTCCCGGCCCATGCACTCAATCATGTTGGGAAATGATTACGCAGATTGCAGATATGTATTGGAGTGGAGAAATGGCGTAATATGACGTACAATTGAACTGTAGTAGTAACAGTAACGAAAACGTTTTTCAAATATAGTTACTTAACAGTAAACAAACGAATCGGCAAGTCATAGGTTAATTATGGACCATGAAACAAATAAATAAAACAAACATTACACACAATCAGTGCTGGCGGAGAGGTCATACACTCAAACATCATTCTTTCCCAATAATTGTTTAGCGAGAGACACACAGAGTACACAGAGTCATCAAATGAAAAATCGCGCCTGAGATTCATTACCGACTGTGGCTTCAATAGCGGCTTGTATGTGGTCAGTTTTACAGCCATCAAACAGCGGCGTGTTAGAGCTTGCCCTGACAGTTCTGTATGTAGGAATCGCGCAATAAAAGTGTGCTAATCAGCAATGGAGGCAGAATTCAAACTGCTTGGCCTTTACATCCTTTGCTGTGTGTAATGCGAGGTAGTGAATGGTGGATTTATCTTGTTTTAGGGCCGATTTCTTTTATAAAAGTGTATTACAGTTCATTTATCTTACTAATCGTTGCTTTTTGTTCTGCTATTCTTCGATTAGCTGTTCGAAACCGTCAAGGGAATGCGCGGTCTAGATACGTTGATAAGTCAATGTACCGTGATCGGTGGCGACGTCACGGAACCGGAACTGGCCATCACGCCCGAGGATCGTAAGCTGATCACGGAGAATATTTCCATTATCTATCACTGTGCAGCAACGATTCGATTCGATGAGACGCTCAAGAAGGCCGTCATGCTCAACACCCGAGGCACTAAGTACATGATTGATCTGGCGAAACAGTGCAAAAAGCTAGACGTAAGTATCGGGAGGAAGAGTGATGGTAGTGGACGTTTTCATTCAAATAAATCCATTCCCATTCCAGATGTTTGGCTACGTTTCCACGTCTTACTGTCATCTGAACGAGAAGCTACTGTTGGAAAAGCCTTACCCACCACCGGCCGATCCACACAAAGTGATCAAGGCGGTCGAATGGCTTGAGGAGGGAGTGGTAGATGGTATGACCAAAAAGTAAGTATCATGCACCGCAAAAAAAAGGCATTACATCTTCAATTACTTACCCTGATTCCGTTGCGCTTTATTTGCCTAGAATCTTGGGTGATTGTCCCAACACATACGCCTATACCAAAGCGCTAGCGGAAGCTCTCGTAGTGGAGTCAATGGATGAGATCCCGGCAGTCATCTTCCGGCCCTCGATCGTGATTCCCACCTGGCGCGAACCCATTCCCGGCTGGACGGATAACATTAACGGTCCGGTAGGTTTGCTGATTGGTGCCGGCAAAGGTGTGATCCGTTCGATGTACTGCAACTCGGACGGGTACGGTGACTATCTGCCGGTTGACTTTGCTGTCAGTGCAATGTGTGTTTGCACCTGGAACTACGTCGCAAACCAGTAAGTTTTGAGCGCATGGCGGGAAGCGGAGCTACTATTCTTACGACTCTTTTCCTCATTAGGGATCACAAGCGGAACATCTATCATCTGGTCAGCTCGGCAGAGATCAAGGTATCCTGGGAAGGTATCATCGAGCGTGGAAAGTGGATCGTGTCAAACAAAATCCCGCTCAATGGCGTTCTCTGGTATCCGGGCGGTTCGATGAAGCGTACCCGCTGGGAACACAATCTGTCAGCGTTCTTCTTCCACTGGATACCGGCGTTTGTGATCGATTGTCTGCTTTACTGCTTCGGATATAAGCCAATGTATGTTGGGAGGATGAGGTTAGTTCCGCTTGGGTAGTATCACTGAATCAATTCCGTTGTTTTGCAGACTGTGGAGGATACATCAGCGTATCGCCAAGGGTTTTGAAGTGTTCGAATACTACGCCAACAATCAGTGGGACTTTGACAACGCCACCGTACTATACCTGCGAACGATTATCAATGAAGAGGAGAAGGTCAAGTTCAAAATAGACGCTGGAGGTATGTGTATTTACATGGACGTACGGAAATACTACGGAGATCCAAAATAAACCCCCTTTTTCCGCGTCTTCTCTAGGTGTTGAGATCCAGGAATACTTTGAAAACTGTATACGAGCCGCACGGTGGTACATTCTGAAGGAGACGGACGATACTATCCCCGCTGCCAGACGTCATATGCGTGTGTAAGTATATGAGAACCCATTTAATCGCCTTTTTTTCCCATGGTCTTACCATTCCCGTTTTCTCTCTTCGCAGCATGTGGTGGGTCGACAAGATCTGTAAAACATTAATCTACGGTGGACTCTTGTACTACATCGGCAAGGCGCTCTACTCGATGCTGTTTGCGTCCGTCTTCTAGTGACCTGTACCATCCCACCATACCGAAGTACCGCGTACCCTTAGTGCGTTAGCTTGCGTGTGATTAAGTGCAATTAATATCTATTTCGTTTCCATCACACACACACTCACCTTCCGTGTCTTGCTTCCTTCCAACTGTGTAACAGGGTTCATTTTGTGTTAAGTTTCCCTTTTATCATTTGGTTTGCGTTTTGTGGGCATAACGTCTAAATTTTCACCATCCAACGCCCGTCGGGTGCGTTAATTTTTGTTTTGTTTTTATTATTAAGGAAAGCAGTACTATAACATCCCCATTTTTTTCCCCAATTGACGGTGTAGAGTTGAATTTAGTTTTTTTTTTTGCTGCTAAGTATCGTTTCGGTAATACGACCAGATCAATTCTGATTAGATGAATAGTTAATAAAGTGTAGTACTGTTTGATTTTTATCACCTCAAAAACCTAATCATGCTAATTGATCCCACTCGAGTTGGTGTAATGGAGACGAGTTCCAGGCATTGTACAATATCATTTCATCCGAAACAGTTGAAGGAAGAGTTGTGCATACTGGTGTTTTCAATAAACTATTTCACTATTTCAACACAAAACCACCAACATGAACAACGAGAATGTTAAACCGACGGCCAGTACCTTTTGTCAGATAATGAAACCGATCTACTACATGTCTAAGGTGGCCGGTTTGTGGCCCCAATCATTCCTGCGTACCTCACCCGGTGTAACGGTGCTCGATATTGCCTACCTAGTGCTGCTTTACATCATGTTTTGCTTTTGCATACTCGTTAATAGTAACGCGAAACTGTGGGATTACTACATGAAACCGTTCGAGTCGGACATCTTGCGATATGGTTTGCAGACGCATCTGGTAAACGGATTGAATCTTGGTGAGCAGCCACTGTTTTTTTTGCCGCGTAGCTAATTGAGACTTATGAGACTATTGTGCTCACTAACAGGTGTACTTATTAGCACAATCAACGTGGTACAGTACAAGCGCAAATGGGAATATATGGAGCTGCTGGATAATGTTACGAAGGTGGTCGAACAGGAGTTCCACGTGCGATATCCCGTCCGTGTGGTGCAAACGTAAGCGAGGTGGTTACTATTTCCGTTCGCACCATTCTTATGTATCGTACAATACTTTCTCATCAGGTTCATTGCGTTGATAATTGGTGCTGAGATTCTGTACCTTATGGTGGTACTGAGCGGTTACTACTATCTGATCGATCAGACGTTAAACATTAACACAACCTATCTGTATGTGTCGTACTACATGATGAACATCTCGCTGCTGGCCCTGATCAATGAGTACGCTTATTTTACCGTGCATATACGCCGTCTGTTTATGATCGTGAATCGATTGCTTAAGCAACTGCTTCTGTCCGATGCTAACAGCACCGATACGGTACTGCTTGATCAGAATCGAAAAAGTAAAACGCCAACGATTGCGTACAATGAAATTTTTACAATTTATGGAAAAGGACCTCAGAAGGATTTCGAAACGAGCACTAGAAACGTTAAGCGGAATGGTCCAACAAAGGTGACGCTAGTAGCTCCTGCTTCGGCTGGGTTTAACAAACTGTCTACTCACACTGTTTACGCCACGTAAGGAGAATTAAGGAGGACGTTTCCTTTGCCATTTCAATCCACATGCTGCTTTCTTCCGTCAGGTTCGTCACACAGCTTAAGATCGATCATCAATCCAGCATGGACACGATAGTGAAAACGATCAATCGTTTATCCGTACTGCATTATCATCTGTGCGACGCAATTCGGCTAGTCAATCGTATATCCTCGCTATCGCTAATGCTTCATTTCGGTGCCATGTTTGTGTTTCTCGTATTTGGTCTCTTCACGTTCTACAAGTGAGTGTCCGGTTGAACAAGCTAGCATTCTTACTCACCAAGTATCATTCCGCTTTTCTAGAGCATTCAATTCTGGTTCATGGACATTTCGCATTATGGCGATGGCAAATGGAGCTTGGATTGCATTCTACATCGTGGCAATTCTGACCATTATTATAGCTACGACGGCGGCCCAGAACAGTGGACGCTTAACCGGGGACATTGTTCATCAGATTATTCGAAAGCATCAGAACCATTTTTCGGCTGATGTCATCGAAAAGGTACACCAGATAGGTAGCTTTACGATGGCAGACAATGTAATTAGATTATGATTCATTTTACAGCTTTCAACTCTATCCCTTCAAGTGAAAATGCGCGACATGTCTTTTTCGTGCGGTTTGTTTCATTTCGACTGGAGTCTCTTTGGTTCGGTCAGTTTAATTGAACAGTTCGAAAAGATCTTGTTTGCTTAGCGATTATTCTATTTTTCTTCTTTCATCTACAGATTCTTTCAGCTCTTGCAATGTACTTGGTGTTTCTCATCCAATTCGACGTAACGCCACCGATCGGACTTTCTTCACCCAATTTAACAATTCCATCGATTGAATTGATTGATTTTTCAATCTAATCGTTACGAGAATAGCATAATGATTGAATGTGTAATAGATATGTGTACTCATAAAATAAAGGAAGAGCATAATCGTTTCCCGCGCTCCAGCATAAAACGGGCAAATTCTGTATTTCGCCCGTACGCTAATTCACGTCACACACTGTAGGGCGAAATTTCGCCTTGTGCCTCGGAGCTCGAATTGCGAACGATGAAGTTGTGCTGAAATTTATATCAAAACTGTATTCATGTTTACTTACAAACCTCCATGAAAATTGTCTCAAGTTCACTATTCAATACATAAATGAGTTTTCTGTAGTTTTACCTATGTTGTTCCATGTTCCGAAATCTTGCTTAAAGTTCTCCAGCAATACTCTCCTTCTCTTTTTATGTGGAGTTTGACTCCTCTCTTTCTCTCTCTTTTTCTATTTGAACTATGGGCTAGAACAGTTGCATGATTACACAACAGATTCAGAAAAAATCCAAAGATTCAAATGAAGTAAAGTTGCCGAAATTGTAAAATTTAATTCCTCCGAAAAAACCAACAATTCAATACACTTTTCTCACCATTTGCTTCAAACTATGGGTTTACAAAATTACCATATCGAACTATGGTCCACTCGGCTGGTCATAATGTACAAAATTATCAACTGCCAAAACGTACACAGCACTGTCACGGACAGCTGTCAAAGATGATACAATTTTGCATCGGTTGTTTTGCTTGTGGAAATCGTTTTCGCGTATCGAATACTTTCTCGTGATTTTACAAATTGTTTTCCTACACAGCATTTCGCGGACGTGTTCGGATACGGGTCAAGAGAAGCGAGCCACTCGTTGCATGTGTACCGTGTGTCGTTGCGTACAGCCGCGGAAAAGGATTTCCTTCCAGCGCGAGTGCTGAAAAGTTGCGTGCGTGCGTGTGTGTGGTTATTATTTTTTTTTTACACATTCCCCGTAGCTTCCGCCGTTCGACCAAACGCAGATTTACGGAAGGTCCTCTCGCTGACGATGGCGATGCTGGAGGGTACCCTGTCCAAATGGACGAACGTCATGAAGGGTTGGCAGTATCGGTGGTTCGTTCTGGATGAAAACGCCGGATTGCTGTCGTACTACACCGTAAGTAGCTCATGCATGACCTGGTCCAGCCGGATGACGAGTGCGAGCCACCGTTCCGTGGCGACTGTGTGTGTTACGATCGATGCCTCGTTTCTCAATCATTGCATCGAATTTCTCCCCATCGAATGTGGCGACTTCTTTCCAGCTTCTTGCCGACCGTTCCAAACGTGATTTGTTACGCGACCGTGAACACGGGTTTGCTTGGCTGAAACATTTGCTGAACATATTTTCTTCTAATCATTGTAGATGAAGCAAAACAGAATCTGTACCGAGTGGTTCGATGCAAGAACTTTATCTGCATAATCCAAACGGCGGCTTTTGAGGATGAGGATGAGATGGGTAGCTGGCAATGGCATTATCTTATCAAAACCACCCGGGAGCCCCCTGTGTTGATTCTGCGTGTATATGTAGTCATGGGGTTCAAGAGGCCCGTTCTAGAAGCTACCATCGATCCCATCTGGGGGAGAGCTGTACAGCGAACCGTGAATTATCACGCACGCACGTTAATTAGCCGAATTGATAAAACCGCAAGACTGTTTACGCAGTAGCGTGTTTCCGTTCGTAATACAAATGAGAGTAAAGCTCCAACAGAGTAAGGGCCACCAATTTTAGGTCTTTTTTTTAGCAACACCAAAGCATGACTTCATATGCTACAACAGAATGTACATACTCAACAAACCTTATCGTGTGCAAGTGGTGCAAAGACATAATCAGTGAAATACTTTTTGTTTGGTTCATCGCTGCAAATACCACTTCGACAACCACAATGTAAACATTGTTAGGCACGCGCATACTGTCGCGGTGCTTCCAATTGAGGCGATAAAAAATTCTATTACTCATAGAATTTACAGTGGTCGTGATTGCTCTTCACGTCATTCTTCGATAGCAAGCTGGGAAATATTTATGACCTCTATTACGCGCGACAGTTCGTATTATCCTGCGTAAGCAATATAACAATCTATTTGGAGCCACCTTAAAACGCATCCGATAAGCGATATCAGGGCCGAAGTAGACGATTGTCTGCATGCGCCAAGGTTTGATAATTGATCAAAGGCGTAGTAACAATCAGTTCCTTCCAACTGCCCAGTAGGTCAAAACCCTTTAATCACGGTGTTCGATAGCAGCCGCGCGAGACCAGCTTCGTTATCTGCCCAATGTTGCCCCCGGGGGGGTATGACGCGATTTTCTCTCTGTGTGTTTCTTTTTATTCTCGTTTTGCTCAAATGCGAAAAAAAAGTCGGCAGCAAAGGGGTCGTAGACGCTATAATGAAAGGAAAGTACATAAATAGATAAAATGTACAGCCTTCTGATGTGAAATCCACATTACTGAAACGCTGCTGGAAGGAATGTGAACTCCTTTTACAATGAAACTCGCACCGTATTCGTAGCATCACCAGTAATGCATCCGTTCGATTGTGCAGCTTGCCGCCTGCACTCTGGCGTGATGTTATCGTATCACTAAATTTCCCACCCATGTACCCTCCCAGCAGTAGTAAAAACTAAAATGAACGAACGAAACCTAATCCTAGTTCTGCTTCATCTTCCGTGCCTTTCGCACGTACGTCTGGATGTAGAAGTTGGTGAACAGACTGATCAGGATGACAAGATTGATTGCGTGCAGTGTGTAGATGGTTTTGTTGGCGGCACAGGATGGCTGTAGGGCGGCGTACACGTGTACCAGCATTGTCACTAGCTGGGCCAGCTGGATGATGGTGATGATCGGCTTGATGCGGTTGGTAAACGGTTGGCAGGGTTTAAACGATGACAGGAAGTAGTACGAGTACATGATCATATGCACGATCGAGTTCAGTACCATGATGGACATCTCCTGGTAGGCTGTTGGTGGTAAACCGGAAGAAAATTATTGATGAAACAAAGACGTCTATTTTAGTTTTGGGATATAAAATACGCACACAAACTAAGCTTCAAGCTCCACCAAACAATAAGGAAGGTGCTGATGTGATGGTAAACATGAAGCGTGGAGACTTGGTTCTGTTTCTTGCGCAGCACGAAGAACACCGTCTCGATGAACTCGATCATTCGGAGACACATCGCAAGCCACCCGTAATAAACCGCATCCAGACCATGCTCGTACTCGGTAACGGGAAGCTTCGGAGTGCAGCGTCCGATGAAGTTAAATTCGAATCCCACCTTGATGTACTGTGAAGGAAAGGAAAGTTGATGCTTAAACGTTGCTTCCAACGCCCAAGCTGCGCTTGCATCATACTCACGTTAAGCACAAGGTACCCGCACGCAACCACCTGGAAGATGTTGTAGCCCGCTATGATCCATCGCAAGTTGTACGGTTTTCTGTACTCCATGTAGCTGAAAATGGAACCGAACCAAGCGGACACATTAGCATCACTTAGTCTCGTGATTTGGATCTTATCCCTAAGCGATATCATTTCTTAAACGGGATGACATTATTCTAATCCGATGAGCGTGTCGCCAGTACGAACGGCGCGAAACATACCTTGGTCCATATTTGTAGATGAAGTAAAGGTATATGGCAATCACGATGGAGCTCGGTACGGGCGAGGCCATCAAAGGATAGGCATCGATGTATTCCTCTGCAAGGGTGATCGCGTGTGCGTCACCACAGTGGTGTTTCGATTGTGTGTCGGAAAAGAAACAAAGAAACAATGGTGAAGATTACTTCAAAACGATGCGCTCAAACATTGGGGGTGAAACGGATGATGTGTAAAGCGTAGAATTGATTTGTGTCGAGCTTGACTGATTGGCGAGCTGTATGATTTTGGACAGAATTTTAAAGAGCGATACGATTGCTCGGAATGACTCACACAGCGTAAACGTGCACGTGCAGACGATCAAAGCTGATGGCGTTCGGTTTGAATTAAGGTTATAAACCTTTTTTCTGGTTCAAATCACTCCTAATGCCTAACTTGCATATGCTCTTCATCAGTTGTTAAAAACCACTTGATTCCTTCCAGACGGTATATTATCTAGTTTTCGCTATCATTTATTAAGTGCTTGTCTTTTTTTTCAGTCCTACAATGTATTCCTGTTGAAGTTATTTGCATTTGGCGTAGTGTCAACTGTGTAGTAAACAATGTTAAACAGAGATAATGTTCTCGCTAAGGTCATCTCACGAGTGTCTCCTTAATTTAATGCTCAAACACTAAAAACTGTGCAATTATACTCTTTGCTACTTGTGTTTAATAGCTTAGACGAAAAAAAGACACTTGCTGTACTCCGGTGGCGTGTTAAGGGGGCACCCTTAGGGGCAGTTTTTTCTCACAAAATTCCTTCATAAACGACATTTAGAATTTGGTGGTTAGGTAATAAATTTGTCCACCCCAAATCTAACGTCCGTTCACTCGGCGCATGAGCAGCATACGTAAGTGGCCCATGCATGGGTCGCCACACACAACAGCTGGTTGATCTTTCTCTTTTTCGGTTCTCTTTCTCTTTGCCGTCTTTACCTTCCCCACGCAACAATTCGGTTGCAAAATTTGGCTATAAATTTTTGTTTGATTTTCGGGCAGTTAAATTCAATTGCCTATTATCAACCTCCATCCGACGGCGAAGGTATGAAGAAGATTCGGTACATAGTTGTGAATATCCTTATCTTCATGCACTCATTGGTATGCAGCACGGGGCGAAAGGATGGACTAAGCAGACAGTGGTCAATTTGCCAAATCCTGGTCAAGGGAGAGGTAGCATTTCGGTGAATGACGTAAGGAGGAAGCTTTCCAGCAGACAGACGGCTAATCTTCCCGTTAGAATTGACGGCATTGTGTAAGGCGAACCCTTTTCCAGGGTTGCGGCTTTCTCGTGGTTTTCGTCACATTTGGCCGGGGCACTGAAAAAAGCACCACCCCGT
This sequence comes from Anopheles culicifacies, assembly GCA_000473375.1. Classification (NCBI taxonomy): domain Eukaryota; kingdom Metazoa; phylum Arthropoda; class Insecta; order Diptera; family Culicidae; genus Anopheles; species Anopheles culicifacies. The sequence goes on from KI422786.1 coordinate 16,227, forward strand.
GGATTGTCTTCCGTGTGCCGCGAACGTACCGGGAATAACCTACTGAACGGCATTTCGTTCTAGTCACCACTTTCGCCACCAACCAACGAGCAAGAGCGGTGGAAAAGCAGCGAAAAACTGTCGCGCTGTACTGTACCGTGTGTAAAAAGGGAAAAGGGTATTTTTATTTACAATTTGACATGTTAGCGGTTTTTGTCGCTCGTTGGCATGGGGGTTGTTTTTAAATTTTTAGCTGAACTGAGGCAAACACACACTGAACGGTAGGAACGGTTCTGCGTTGGTAGCAGTGTTTCATTTTTTCTTCTCTCAAACCCCCTCACGGGATGCACTTTGGAACTGGATGAGGCTATAGCTTCAATGATTGCAGCAAACTTACCGACACCTTTGACGTTGAAGAGGTCGTAGATCGTAAAATCGGTGAGATTCATCTGTTGCAGGAAATCCATGATGCTGGCAACACTTTTGTATTTTTTTTTAATTAAAAAACAAGTACCGCTGATAAACACTTCCAATAGTCCCCTTTGGTTTTACTTCCGCAGCACGCGTACTAACACTGGCTCACCCTTGTCCGCCCCCTGTGTTCCACGGTACGCATTCGGGCACTGTTCTGCCTTTCCGATCACGTTCCGCGCTGGAACGTACGAAGCGTCCCGAAATGAGTAATGAGATGGCAAACGGAACCCTCCCTTAACTCCTGGATCCGATCTAGTATCGATTCAGAACGCGCCCGCGCCTAATTATATGCTGCACGGTAGACGCGTCGATCGCAAACCGATTTCTTCCTGCGCGCACGCCCGCTTTGTCACCATTCGTCGCTTTGGCTGTACGGGGTTCGTCGCTTGCGCGGATTCTTCGATAAACGCACCGTTTCTATACACCCGCACACATTGGCACAAGCTCGCCGTAATAACACCGTAGAGGTCTTTGCCGAAAAAAAGGAACGGAAATGGTAACGAAATTTGCCCTGCTGACTCTCCGGTACACGTCCACGCGGGACACAATCCAACCACGAACTGTAGACGCGTCCCGCGTTCGTGCTCGCTGGCCCCGGTCCGTGGTTAATGTGGTCTGTGTTTTTGTCGAGTGCGATCGGCTTAGTGTTGCGCGACACCCGCCACAACATGAGCAGTTCGTTACAGCGCTCGTTGCTTCGTGCGATCATTCATGCTCTAGCCAGCCGGAGCCAGCAGCAGCCCGAGCCCATTCGATCTCTTTTCTGTGCGCTTGTTTTTTCTTAAGTTGCTTTCAACGATACATCTCGCATTGTCCCGATCTCTCTTTGCAACATGGTGAATCGCTTCGCACGAACTTTATCCTGGGCGCAAGGAATGGATCATACCGTAGTCGTACCTTGCTGCTGGCTGAGAAAAAGATTCAACCATCTCCATCGTCGACCTATTTTCACTTTTACTCCTTGCACCATCGTGCGCGAGAGAAATTTTGTTCATTACATACACGTATGAGGCTTTTGCAGCATGTGATGTAAATTGCCAGTGTAACATGTTGCCGAAAAATCTCGCTACGCGCGTTTGTTCGTCTTTCCCCGTATCCAAACTGGTCCCCTTTTCAGATGCTGTCGGGAGAAATATGAACATTTGAACGAAGAGACATCTTCAAATTGAATAAATAAAACAGTAATGTGAAACTATTAAACACAATTGGTTTGGTAATAAAGAAAAGCGAGAAACAGCGATTTTTAAGTTTTCTATTTAAAAACCTGTGCCTATATTTCTTTGTTGCCCGCTAATTCCATACAGCAGAGCTAAATCTTCACCTCCACTGAACAGTTGTCGACTAATTGCGTTTGACTAATTTCTAAACACAATTTTCGTGTGGTTTTGTTGGATATGATCGTAAGTTCTTGAATAGAAGAACCCATTATAGTCTATTTTCGCGTAACTAATCGTCTTATCGACCTTCCATATGACGTTGGTTCATCATGATCGGTTAATATCCGCTCAGAATCTGACAATAGTACTGTGTTTTGCATGCAGTTGACGCATTGTGGTGAAACTGATCGCAGCCATAGTTCCGTTGGAGGCATATCTCCATCTCGGGTCTTAGACCACTGCCAGTAGCAGTTGGCATCATTTGCATGAACAATTACGAATTGGGCACACACCGTAGCTCCATTCGGGCTTATTAAATTGGCTAAAAGTCATCAAAATGCCTTACGGTACTGTTCAGTTCTCATTGCACTGGTGGCTAAACTCGTGGTTTGATGAGTTGCAACTTGTGAGGGGAAAAGGTCCTCAAATAGTTGCCCAAACGATCAAGATTAGTCTACGACATAATTTCTAGTTCTTTTGCCATAAAATGCACGCCTTTAAGTTTGTGTTTTCTGCATGATTTGTTCTACGATTCTCTAGTCTATTCCTAAAACGTCTATTTAAACGGAGCCGGATTAGCAAAACTCCAAACCGGTATAAACGCGTCTGCTAACGCATCCCGCCGACATTTAATGTAAATCTCTTCCTGGTTTGATTTTCATTATCGGCCAGACGGATTGGTGCATGAGAATACGCACCCATATTATGCGTGATCGTGTATTCAGGTGACAGAGACAAAAGGACACAAGCATTGTCTGGTGTTCTGGTGATGTCTGGTGAAGAAGGACTCTTAAGGAATCATCATCATTATCGAACTCTGTAATGGGTGATCGAAGCAGGAGAGGGGGGGGCGATGTGAATGGTTTGCATTATAATGCTTTAGCTGGCCGATAAGATGGTTGGAGCATGGGTTTCTTCCGGCTTAATAAGAATGTGGATGGAAGCAGGAACCGGTATCACAGACTATCAGATGTTTGCGAAATCTTCTGAACTAACGATTTTTGGGTGTTTGGGTGTTTGGTGTGGCGAGTTGGTACGTGCAGAAAGTCACGTAGGTCGCGGTTTTTGGACGGTGTCGCTTGTTTTTTCTTCTTTCTCTCATAATTCCGCCAAATCATTCGGTGTTGTGGACTAATACGCATTATGACCAATGAGGCTAACAATAGTTTCATCTGCCAGGTGTTGTTTATTGGAATGATAAATAGCAACGGATACGGATTTAATGAAACAATTACTCATCTTTTGGGTAATATTAAGCGGATGCAGTAGTACAGTTTAAAAATGGTCAGTCAATAAATACAGGCGATACATTGTTGCTAGGACAATTTCCCAACGGTATTTTTGAATATTTCGTACCTCATGTTAGCCGCTCTCGGTACACAAATCAGGATTTGCTGTTTAACGCTTTTCGATCGCCGATTTTGTTAAAAATACCGTATTGATCGTGTATATATGAACATCCCTCTGTTGCTAACTGTACTTTACTGGAAAAGCTGGTTAACTTCCCTTGGTTATTGAAGATTTATTGAGAATAAAAAATAAAATTAATGAACTTCAAAACTGCAATTTTGGAAAAGGCCGTTGACCTCATTCTCGCAAGCTTTAAGGAGATGATCGCTACAGTATTCCTGTAAGAAGGGGACAGCTTGGAGCTAAGACTTTTTGGACATAACTATGTATTCTCTTAGTTCATCAGATTTTATTCTTCAAGTCCTTTTTTGTTTGATCCATCTAAATATAATGTGCAAGAGGGACAAATACCAGGTAACAAAACTTGAAGAGAGTAATTTCCAAAACTTTCAAAATAAACTCTAGATGTTAACAATGTATTCCAACTGATTGAATATCCGTTACAGTTTGACCTTCTAATTTAAAAACATTTTTTCTTAATTGTAGATTTAGTATCCGCGTTTTTTTCTTCAACAATGAGCTGCGCTTTCCGAGTTTCTGCTTGTAAAACAACATTTTTATCAAAATACACACTACATTTGGAACTGAGCAGAGTAGGACACACTAGAAAAGGGTGTGAAAATAAATATGGATTAACTGTTTCTATGCTTCCGTGCGTAAGGGTTTTAATGCCACATACTTAAGGGAGCGTGTACAACCCTCGAGCACGAGCCGCGACTTTCAACCGTCGAGCGCCCTTTCTACTGAGGGAGAAATTACAATTTGTAATATGCCCTTAAACTTTAACCACACTGTAAAACCATATTAAACGTAACCTAAATCTGCTTGTTTGTTTTCATTAACCCGAGTGCCCAGCGTTAGAATAAGCATTAGATGAAATCGTTGCAATGTAGGGCAACCAAAGGGAGAGGCTTTTAGTTTGGCGTTACTTATTACAGGCCATTACATTGTAAAATCAATTCACCATATGAAGGTACATGCGTATGTAGGTTAGAAATTATTATTAAAATTCCACAAAGCTAGCGGTCGATCGCGCATTAAGATGCATTTTGTGAAGCAAATTGTAACCCGGTTTTAATCGTTCGTTTTTTTTGTTTGTTCCTGGTGTATTTATTTTAGGTACGGCTCGTACACTTGACCCTCCGTCACAAACACGGTGGCTAATCCGTATCGCAATCACTGTTTGGTAGAAGGACAGTCTGTAATGAGCTCCGCAAATGAAACGATGCCGTTACCAATCGCCTGAGAAACGGGACGAGATCTTCAATGGCAAATGGTTCAAATGCCAAACAAAAAGCTTACATTATTGGCGGTAGTGAAGGTTTTAGATGAAACAAAAAAAATAGTATTAAATTTTGGTTAGTTTCGCTTGTGGTTTTGTTCACGGAGGTTGGTTTAGTTTAAGTGCTTGCGCTTGCACGCGCACCCTTTTTAGTCAGCTTCTCATAACAGCGCAGCATAAATTTGTCACAAAACGGAAGGTCGTTCCCAGGTGCGTACGCGATGAAGCTTTTCTTTTGCACATGTCATCCGACATCATCAGACCCATGATGGGGGAGGGTTTATCCGAAGTGGTCCAATCTGTTGTAATCGTGTGAAGGTGGATGAGTGACGTGAGTTAAGGAAAATTAAATAACATTTTTGTTTTCGTTTTAATTTAGCTTTATTTCGATCCCAACTACATCGGTAAAGTCCGGTTGCAGTTCGCTGGAGCATAGGACATGTAGACCAAGTTCCGTCATCGTTTGCTAACGTTGATGGTTAATTTGGCACAGTTGTTATATCAGCACTGTTACGTTCGGTGGATGAATTATTTTGTAAAACTTATCAGCTCGAAGCGTGCGGAGATCCGAGTGAGTGCATGAAAGTGAAACGCGCAAGAGGGTGCGAGTTTTTTGCTTTATTTTGCACATTAACTTGCACTAGTCGCTCTTCAAGCAGTCATCCGTACGTCGTTGGCGCCTGCCGGTAGGGTTCAAGTGCATACGCGGGACCGTGAAGCGAATCATCGTACACCGCGTGCTGGACACAGGTGAAAGTGCGCCAGTACAAACTGCAGCACCACGGTGCAGACGCTGCTGTTGTTTGTCCATTTTGTAGCCGTTGATCGGTTGGGAATGATGATGAATGCGGCCAAATCAACAGACCCTTTTGATGGGACAAGAAAGCCATACGAAAAGGGTTTGCAGATTTGCAACCGGCTAGAAGTGTGAAGGATCGACCAATCGGATCCAGTGGGCAGGCTTTTGTTGTCCGGCCGTTTTCTAATGCACTCTCTTGGAGTGGTTGTGTGGCGTTGAGGAAGAAGGCGTTTTTGTTTAGGCGGAATTTAATTTTCATCACCTTTTGACGTAGGGTTTTCGATCTTGCATTGATGTGTGGAAATAAACAACCTTGGCGAAAGCAGAGCTTGTGCTGGAGTCGATCGATCGACTGCATATTCTTATGCTACGGCAGGCGGCAAGCATTCGGAAAGCGGAGGCGCGCAACAATTTAATCGCATTTTTCACACAGACAGTCGGGTGATTCGACACGTGTTGTGGTGTGTTTATGTTGTTTGTCGAATTGAGTTGAATTTAGTTTTGGCACTTGCCAATAAGGAACACCACCAAGCACACGGATGATGATACGTTTTGCAAAACGATTTAAAGCGTTTCATTGTTATTGCGTGTTATGGGAAGGAGTTGAGTGAGTTTACGACACTTAAGATGAGAGTGGGAAGCTTTAAATGTATGCAAAGTTCTTATTGCTGTCTTCATTGTAATGGTATTTATTTTGACGGTTTGTTGTTAAATGCAACGATTGTCAAACGGTGGAGTTTATGGAGGAGAGGAATTTAAATTTGCAACAAAATCTTCATCCAGTGGATAATTAATGGCTATTTGTTTAACACATTTCATTCGCCCGTTCTCTTTTGTGTTGTTTCTCTCTAGAGGATCATTTTATTGGTTTCCAATGTTTATCAAATACTTGAAAGCAAGCTTTTCTGTGAGTCATTTGAGAAAACTTCGATCGTAACAAGCTGCTTTTTTAATAAGATGCAGACATTATGAGGAATTCGTCCTTAGATATTCTAGACCAATTTGATAGATTCCGTCAATTTGCTCCAGAATCGGTTCTGGAATGGTGGAGTTCAAACAAAACAGCTGCTCATTCTTGTCTAAGAGATTTGCGAGTGGTTGTGCATGACGAGACGTGCTTCACGTTGGATGGCAGTGACTGGCTAGGCAAATTCTGCTTTTACTCTCCAATCAAAACAATCAACAGTTGAAGAAGGTGTTGGTATGTCTCACAATCAGTGAAAAATGCTAAATTTAAAGTACGAAATGCCTTCCAGAAGATGCCTTCTTCATAATGACCACCACAAAGGTAGTGAGCTTTGAGCTCATGAGGCATTAGGAATCCAATTTATAAAGTTCTTGATTTACTGTTCCATCGATTGATGTCACTGCATAATTATCAACCGCAATACCGATCGCGACAACTAATATTGTCAACATGCTACATATTCCAACCTCTTTTTAGCTTAAAAACCACTTCCAACTTGTCTGGTCCAAACACTCATCGTAATGCAGTATTACCTCATCCCGCACACACAAAAGGATCTAGATTGTCCGTACCCGCCAGCGCTTAAAGTGTTGTTTCGGTGTTGTTGCGATGCCGGTTAGGTGCTGAAATTAAGGCGGGTCAATCTGCCTGTGTCAATAATTGCTCCGCATGGGTAAGGGAATGGCAAACATTAAATAACGACGAACTGTGATGCCTCCGAAAAGTCAGTCTGCGGTGCTGTGCGCGTGTGGTAAACACTCACAAACTCCCGATCATCTTCAGGACAGCGGACAGGGCAGGAAAAATATTGTTATGTTGATCAGTCTCATCTCTCGTTGCCGTTTAACAGTGCACAGAAAAGCTTTCCGCATAAGAAATACGCACCATTGCGAGTGTATCACGTAACGTACCTTCCGAGCGTGTTGCGAGGAATATTTGGCCTGTTTACGATCATCTTAGGACAGTGGGGGTACAGTGAGTGTATGCCAGTAGAATTACGAATCCTATTTTTTCCAACGATTACGTCGTCTGGAGTTTCCTAGATTCCCAGTACGTCATACACGAATGTGTAATGGCGTCAGAATTAGTGTGAACTTCCGATAGTAATGTCGCATTTTCGGAGAACTGCGCTATGGTGCAGTAATTAAAGCAGTAATTAAGAACGCTCATAAGTACGAAGCAGTACCAGGCTACTCCCGGAGCAGCACGTGACGAAGGGAGACAGGGTCGTCCTGAAGAACGTCAATCAATGACTGCGCTTTGGAATGTGTAATGGGTTTGTTAACGCCGTTTGACGCACATGGGTGGTAAGCCTTTTGTCTGCGACTTCTACTTGACCCTGTCGCGGGTGTTAGTATCGGAGATCGCAAAAAGCTTCCTCCATCCCATGGAGGACGCACATCTTTCATCACGTGTGCATAAAAAGGATATTATGTTTGGGGCATGTTTTTGTGTCTTGATGTTTTCTTACACTAAACAAACCCATAACACCTTAGGGATTTCAATCCGGACCTTCAAAGATCTCCCCAATGCTATGTGTTGTTTTATGCTAATATTTGTGTGACCTAACGAGCACACTTTAAAGTCAATTACGCACAAAACGTATTAATCAACGAGAGACCCAGTGTTGACAGTACACGTTCTCAGTACACTAAAAGTATTCGCTGCGTAGAGTTCTGTTCAAGAATTAGCTGTTTTTTTGTGGTCTCCTAAAGCTTCTCACGAAGGAATACTTAATCTGGCAGTTGTTCTGAGAATGCGAGGCTACGAAACGAAGCAGAGACGTCATGATCTATATTTTGTGTGTGTTATTTTGCTATTTCTGGCATCTTTTTTTTGCAAGTCGGTGATAGGAAGCTATTTTAAATATGGCATTAGTGCTAAGGATGTGTTTTTGTTTACCGCTTGTGGTTTTTAAAAATAACGCACCATGTCTACGCCGTACACTATAAACGCAAACCGGTAATTTTAATTTCGCTTCTTTCTTTATCATACCTTCTCCGCGATCTCTTCTCACGAGGTTGGTTGGTTAAGCTGTTTGTTTATTATATATCCTACCCACAATGCTAATCAAAACACTTTACATTCGGCATTCTGGGTTGCTGTGCAGTAAGTATAATTGCAATTGATTAATATTTATGCTGCTATAGTGGAAGTAATTATGAAACAAATCGCCAATACGATCAATATTGGGGTTATTGAGTGAGGATAATTGAAGATAAACGCGACACAAAATGAAGCAGTTTGCACTCACTATAATTCAAATAAAACGGTCGTTGTAGTTGCGAAATAGGAGATCAAGAAGGGGTTGCGATCATCACCATATGGTAATTTCTTCGTTTAATGATCCTACCTCCCTGGTTTAATGATCCTACCTACTGGATGACGATCGTGTTGCTGGAGGGTCGACCTTCGGATTGTTATTCAATCTTGCCCTAGACTTCAAATATGACAAAGACGAAAAAAGGAGGAAAACAAATCCCAAACGAGAGAGCTAGTAATAGAAAGTAATGATATGATTACATTTTTTTCTCATTTTCTTTTTGAAGTGATAAATAATTTATTAAAAACCTATGTTAGCAGCACAATTTTTCATCATTTATTTCGGATGTTGAAGAATGTATAAACAGATCATATGATACATTTATTTGATCGTTTGTTTCGATCGTTGCGGGCTTCGATTTTATTTCTACAAAATAATTGCAGCGAATAATGTATTACCTCTATTGCTATTGCTCTCTTTCTATTGTGTTGCACAAATCGTTTAAAAGCATTTCGTTTTCTTACCCTCGCGCTTTCGGCGAGAGTTACTTCTTACAGGCTATGCTGATAATTTAATAATACCAAACGTAGCCGCATTGGAATGCCACGTCTATACATTTAATGCATAATAGTTGAGCTTGGTTTTTTTTTGCTAATCGTGAAATCATGTCATCAGTTGATCGCACCTGGCTCACCGAATGGAAGCGGAAAGCTTAATTATTCTTCATCCGCAGTTGATACTTGTGCAAGAGATAAGCGGCGTTAGCTTACATCGCAACAGAACGGAATCAAATGTATCTATAGCGTGCTGCCGGGTGGTGTAAAGCAGTGGCGGGCATAATGCTAAGCGGCCTCAAACAACCCACCCCCCTTCCCTCCCCACCCCTCTCATCCCATTTGTGAGCTCCAAAAGGCCTTACCCGCCACTGGTGCAAAGTTAAAAACAAAAAGAGATGTGCAATTAATTTTGCATCAGTTTATCGATACAAATACTATGTACGAATGTTGGCACTCGCCCCCATGCTTGGCCATATCAACACATCAACTCATTTCCGGTTTGAAATTCCCACCGTATTCCCTAAGAGTGTTGGTGCATGGCAGCAGTAGCACTTCAATCACTGGAAATCGTAATTCTACAGTCCATTTGCTCACTGTTAAACTCACTCTTACACTGTTATTTTTCGTTAAATACATTAACACAGTGTGTCAAACACACTATTTAACCTTCTTAAGGACTCCACCATCGGTGTAGCATACGTTGAGTGCCTTGGTAATACCGCTGTACGTCTTCATGTAGAAATTGATGAACATCGATATAAGGACAACCATGTACGGTGCGTACAGCAGGATGTGGGTTCGTGGAATGGCGCAACTACTTCGCATGGCAAACATAATGTTCACCAGGATGCTCACAAGCTGTACCTGGAGGAGGAAAAGAAAGACAAAAAAAAACACACACAAAACATATCATCCCGAAGCTGGATCTCCTCTAGCGCTTTTGCTAGTATTCTACTTACAATCTGCAGTACGGTGATGTACCGCTTCAGCTTGCCCAACGAAAAAGGCACATAGTTCGGTATGACAGCAAGCAGATAGTACGAGTACATGCACATGTGCACCAGCGAATTAACGATGATGGTGTACGTAAGCATACTTCCTGTGGGATGAGAACGAGAAAAAGGTGATCGTTGCAAATTGGGAAACCCGTTCCGTCATCTACACCCTTCCGTACGAACCTCCAACATATTTGGCAAAGATCCAGGCCAACAGATAGGTGAACACGTGGTGGTACACGTGCAGGAAGGATATCTGGTTGCGCTTCTTGCGTAGCGCAAACAGTACAGTCTCAACCAACTCGGCCGTCTTGACGCAGTAGTTCAAGTAGGAAGCATGCAAGAACCCGATCGCATCCTTGCTGTGCGAGTAATCGGCCAGCTCGCACGTGTACAGATAGCGGAATGTCCAGCCGTGCCGGACGAGCTGCCGTATCAAACAGTAGCACACCACCACCTGGAACACGTTGTACGTCAGCATTAGTGTGCGCAGTTCGTACGGTTTACGGTCGCGCATGTAGCTGATGGAGCAGGTGAGACGGTTAAGGAGTTGGCCATTTAAGGAGTTCGTCGTTTGCAATACTTACTTCGGTATCCAGTAGAACACGAGTAGGAAGTAGAGAGAGAGTACCGACAGCGGCCATAGTGGACTGTGTAGGAAGGGTAGGTGAGCCGTACGCTTGTCGCTAAGATCCTCCACCAGGAAGGTATACCAATGGTCAAACTGTTGCTGTAGGGATTCCCCAACAGTTTCGGTCACATTCGACTCCATACCGAGTACCAACTGTGGCCAACAATGTGTCAGCTGATGCTAATATCCAAAACACACACACACACAGAACTCTGACCCACTCTGGTGTTCGATCGTTGTGAGGAGCAGTACACCCTTGGTTGGCGTCCAGACGCTGACTGATCCGTGCGCTGTCGGTTTGTGGAACGATGCGCGATATGAATGTTTCAGCGATGCGCTTTCCAAACGCTCCAACTTATTTTTCCGTGACGCGTGCGTTCCGCACCCGGGCCACTATGGAAATGGTGGTGGATGCCAAAGTTTCTTTCGTTCCACCGCGTCGAAATCGATGCAACATTCGATCTTTTTTTGTTGTTGCGAGAGTAATGTCATGCAACATGCTGCCGAACGCGCGCGCGAGTTATGATGCGTGCGGTAGATTCTGATTTTTGGATGTTGGAGGCTTGGTATGATGGCAGGGTTTCTCAAGCTATGTTGGGCTACATGGACTTGGAGCGAACGAAGCATAGGACTCAATAGATGTAGTGGAGAAGCTACCCTACATCGATTTACCCTAGTAAAAGTAAATTCTAGTAGAAATTAATCTAAATTAAGCTCCTCAGAGACGTTTTAATAAATTTAGAATATAGATTGACCGGTCCGAATCGATATAAGAAAACAAATTGAAACATGAACACCGTACATGAAAAATGTATCGTTAATTGATCATGGATGGAGCTTCTATTCGATAACTAAATTGCCAAGTATCGACTCCATCACAGTATCTGCAGATATTCCAGTTAATTGTAGCACGTCGGAAGCTTTAATATTCATAACGTAACACTTTTGGCTAACAATTTCATGTCCGCGCAAAATAGCTTTCAATAGTCTACACTGGATCACAACAATCGCTTGCATGTAGGCATAGTCGAGACCGTGCTCACTTATCTAACGATTTGGTGGCTACACACGCATGAGCAGCACAAATTTCCTCTATCAAATGTAATCATCCTTAGAACACACATTATCATTATCAAGCCAACAGCAGTGTGTTACGTGTTTCCGTACAGTTGTGCAAATATTTTCCGTTTACGATAGTTTTGTGGCTCGCGTTCAAACCGGTTTGAAAGTTGATTTTCGTTGGGTAACACCAAACTTTTGGTGGCTGCATACACGAAACAATTCCGCAAAGAAATGGTAGATGCACATACAAACAAATTGTATTTTCGCTAATAAATAATTGTTAAAGCGCGGTATTCGAAATTGAAACGTCCGTTGCGTAAGTGAGCAACACTTAATGAGGCAGGTCATCGGAGAACGATGAACCTTTACTTTAACGTTCCCGGAAGGGTTGAATTAATATTGACATTGTGTCCCGTGTAAGGTGGCGTGCACAATCTGCTAAACGTTTTGTAAAATTGTTGTCTAATTATGTTTGATTTGATAGAAGCTACAGTATGGTGATGTTTTGAAACATTTAAGAACAAAGGGATGGTTTTGCAACTATTTTACAATCCACATAAGCTCAGGTTTGATTGGATTCTTAAGTACGAACGATAACAAATGTGGCTTATACGAAATCTCGTTGAATGTATTTGGGGATTTTGGAGACATACCTATTACATCTTCGATTAAAACCCTTTCTCTTTCGTGTTTCTGGATCTGAAAAAACAGTATTTGCGAGGCTGATAGGATGGTGCCATTTTGATGATATAACTAGATCTTTTAGACCTTGGGACTACAAAATACTTACACAGCAAGTCCTTCTTTTATTAGTTTTATTTAATTGTTTGAACTGTGACCTCTATACACACACGTATTCTATTATTTCTAGTAAACAAATTTATTTTTTCCCTAATGTACTCGGACTATTTTTCAATTTCTTTATTAATTTAAAATCTATAAAAATATGTAACATTCACAAACCTCAATACCGAAGAAAAGAAATTAAAAATATATTAGACAACGCTCTAATTTTGGGCTCAACCAGGCAGCCTCATAAACAATCGAGTCCATTTCACTTGCACACTATATTTGTATTCAACATTTTCTTGTAACCATAACTTGCATGCAACTTGCTGTGATTTTTAAATATTCAATTCAACTGTAACGGATTGTGTTCATTTTCCTTTGATTACCAGTTTGGGTGATATTTTGTTTGCATCATTATTCATCCACACAATCATATAATAAAAAAAGAGACTAATATAAATTTTATATTGCAATTATTTTCTTTTATGTTTGATTATTTTATTCGTTGTTCATAGTTTCAAATAGTTTGTGAGCTTTTTTTTTGTCTCATCCAACGCATCCTATAAACATCTCTGCATTTATTGAGAGCTTGTGTTGCACCACTGCAAATAGCAAATTGAATTTGTTGGTTTATATTTTGCAATTATTGTGATTCACTTCACTTCGTTCTATCTACGCACTCGGAAGCTAAAGGGTTTATGTCGCAGTGATAAAGACGGGACCACGTCCCGGTAATTGACTCGTCCGAACGCGAGCACTAAGATTGCAATATGATTCCGTGATAGTGTTGTTTTACAAACGCGCTATTTCTAATATTTTGTTAAAAACTTATAAAATAATATAAACTTGCTGATTCGTACTTTGTTTTCAACAACATGCCCCGTTGTCCATCGTAAAAATAAATAAAAACCTTTCATAAAAACATCAGAAAACAATGGCATACAAAAAAAAAGGATACATCTTTCCGAATTCAATCACATGAGTTAAAGCTTTCCCTCATTTCTCGCTAAGGCATTGAAACGATATATTTGCCCTGTTTGGAGCTTGATTTCCATTCCGTTCCCCATGGCAGGCTTGGGTTCGGTTGAGGCTGAAGCTAAAATCGATTTATTATTGCACTCCAAGGATTTCGCGCCTTTCGGGCGGCAGAGTCTTTGCACACAAGCAATGCCTTTGGCTTGCTTATTGCTTGTGTTTGCTGGCCTTGGATTTGCTGTACGATTTCTTGTAGAAATCGTAGAACAGATACGTCAGGATGAAGATGTTCGGTATGTACATTGCCAGAAATGGTCGGGACACGTTACAGTGAGGATTGAGCCCGAACAGATTGTTTGCCATCATCAGACAGAACTGGATCTGTGGGATGGGAGAAGAATTACTAAAGTACCTCCATTAGCGTAAAGACCCGGCCGCTCTTACCAGTTGAATTTTGGTGATATATTTTTTATATTTCGCTACGAAGAATTTGAACAGCGGCACATCGTACGCGGACATGAAGTAGTACGAGTACATGATGATGTGGACGACACAGTTCGCGACGATCGAGAATGTAAGCATGCTTCCTAAAATGAGACAAAACGGGAGATGTAACGAATGGGGACTACTTTTAATGCTATCTCATATATCTTACCTCCAATATATTTGGTGTAGATGTACGCTATCACAAATGTGCTTATATGATGGTACACGTGCAGCACGGACACCTGGTTCTGTTTCTTACGCAGCACGAACAGAACCGTCTCCAGCAGTTCGAACAGCTTTATCATCAGCAGGTACCAGGTCGTTTCGACCATTAGCATCGCCTTCGGTTCGTTGGAGTAGTCGGTTTCGACGCATCGATAGAAAAAGTACGGTCTCCATCCTGCCTTTACTAGCTACAATAATCAATAGCGAGGAAGAAATTGTGACGATTAGACGAGTGCGATTTGCTACTGACGAGCGGAGTACTGGAGGAAAGGACTTACATTTGTAATGAGGAACACACAGTACACCACCTGGAACAGGTTGTAGAATCCCATGAATGTCTTGAGCTGGTAGGCCTCCCGATTTCGCATATATCTGTAAGTGTTGTGGGGCGGTTATAACATTTAGCAATAGCGACACAAACTAAGGGACGAACGTTGGTGGGTAATTACCTAGGAACTATGTAGTACACCAATGCTAAGTAGCAGATAATGATGCCGATAATTGGAAATGGTGACCCCGCCAGAAACCAGTTTTTAGTTCGTTGATCTATCAATTAAAGAAGTATATAGAAGAAACAAAATGGTCTAACTCTTGCTATATCGTAAGGGCAGCATATTGTCACCTCACCTAACCTCAATAATCACTTACCGGCATTTTCGTAAATGTAATACTGGTACAGGTCCATCTTGTTGGAACACTTGGCAACGCTTAATGGTAAAAAAATGATGACTTATTTCATTTATAACAGACACACACACACCGCCCTGCCTCACTGGACACCACTTCTGGCGTTAATAGAACGGTCACCATACGCCACTTTTAATGTAAAGCACAATGCCACTCTGTCGTTTAGTGCGTTACCTGCTACAAAAAGAGAGCTTAACGTTTGATCTTTCGTTTTTTTTTTGGTTTTGGTGTTCCCCTATCTGAACATGTGCTTTTCCAACCAACCGTTACACAAGCGTCTTTTCGGAGTCCACTCTGTTGAGCAGACCACACAGACCTCAGATTTGTCGATGTGCTAAGATCGTACTGAGGACGCGCGCCAAGCAGGCGCTCGTTTATAAGCGGTTTGTTTTGGAAACAGCCGCATTTTCGTTGGCTATGGTTCTCCACAAAGTGCAAGCCGCGCCGGTAAGTCTGCCAACGGAGGAATGCTTAGAATGCTGCCCTCTTGGGGCTGGTTCTTGTTGCGTCAGATAAACAGCGTCTTTTTTGTTTTGTTTCGAGAAAATGCATGGTGATGTTTTTGCTTTTCCACCGGCAAGCAAACAGTGTTGAAGGACACATGCCTGGCAAAAGTGGACCAGACTGCCAAAATGTTGTTATATATTTTACAACAAACTGTCCCTTGCAACTATACGTTAAATTACAGCTAAAGCAGTGGATCATAGTGTAATGCATATGCTTAACGCTGTATGAGGACGCTAATAAAATAAAAAGGTTCTAATTTATACCGTGCCGGGAACATGAATAGAAATAGCTCCATGCATATTTCTGCGCTGCTCCGGAACACACCGGAATAGACTGATTGATTGGGCTGTTCCACGCTCGACTGCCGTGTAGTTTACTGCATAACGAGCAAACGATTCGTGGACGGCGCGGTTTTTTGTTTAATTACTCCGTACACTTAATTAGACATTAATGTGCGACGTTATTACGGCAAACGGGGACGGTACATCGTCGCACTGTGCGCAAGTATGATATCTTCTTTTTTTTGTTTTTGGGTATCAAGGAACTTTAGTACTCCACAAACGACTTAGGATGACGACAGAGTCGAAAATGACCAATGACTTTGCGAACACTTGAACTGCGTAAGCTATTGCAGAGGAATACAGTTCTGCACAGATGCTATTTCTGTTCATAATACGCTATTGCAGTACATAAAAACCAAATGTGATTAGGCTTAAGATCTCCAGTCACTGATAGTAATTATGGCAACTATCTTGGACACTAGTTCTCATCCGATGATTAGATATTCATGAAGATCTCACGCTCTGTATCGTATGGTGGGAGCATCTAAATTTTGTTCATTATGAGTTGATGAACAGCCACGCTAAATACGACTGGAAATTTAATCAATAAATGTATATCTTTCTATTCTTTACTTCCATTTAGTCCAAGGAAAAAATGATGAAAGGTGTACGGCGAGGATGCGTACGTCTAAAGGGTGCCATCATCGGCATAGACGACCAGGATGTGAACACATTTACGATCACCGTCGATCACAAGACGTTCCACTTTCAGGTAAGTCCATGTGGCACCCGCCACGGGTTTCTTTTGCTCACGTGTGGCTAACGATTTCCTTCCCTGTTGATTATACTCCCCAACACCGTGTTCTGGTTGTATTTCGGAATGGCACGGTATCATGCAAACATACACACACGTGTTCTTCAAAAATATGCACGCACACACCCCGGTCGGACAACGTGAAACAAAAACAAAATCAATAATAGGCGCGCGATGCAGAAGAACGTGAAAAATGGGTTCGTCGCCTAGAGGACTCGATACTGCGGCATGCAAACCGTAGCAGAGCACTGTGGGATCAGCAGTACAATAACGGCAGCGGCAGCACGAGCGCACAGAGCAGTGCGATGGGCTTCACATCCGGTGGTCCGGGCAGTGGTAATGGTGTTGGTGGTGGCGGTGGTACGCCCGGTTCCAGTATCCGGCGCTCCAACAATCTGGTACTGTTCGATCGGAAGGTAACGGAAGCGGATGCGTTCCTGCAGCTAATGATTGACCAAACAACGGTAAGTGTTGCATGGTGTCACCATTGGAGGAGTTTTACTTATACGTGTACTACTATTCTTCGTTTGGAAAACAGAAGCTCGACGCGAGATTGGAGGCACTTGGTGATACGGATGAAGCAACCCACCTCAAAACTATCAACGAGCACGCAAACGTAAGTAGTACCGGAAGAGGAATGGTATCACATCGATCTACTAACGTCTGTCATTTTTTTGTTTTCCAGGCAATGCTTGATAATATAAAACACTCGATAGTGCTTCTTCAGATCGCCAAGGTAAGCCTCTATCCCTAGTCTTCCCAATAGATACAGAACCACACTAACGACACTAAATGATTCACGATTCGTTTGAACAGAACACCGCGAACCCTATCAACGGCATCTACCAGGGTCCCACAAGCAGTAAGTCCGAAACGGAAACTGAACCCAGCGAGTCCGGTAGGTAATGTGGGCCTGGGTCCCTAGCTATCACCAATTCTAACTTTTTGTAACGACTTTACACACACACCCACACAGGTTTGCCCGTTGGTGTGATGTCTTCTTCCCTACCAACCGACATCGAGGTTGCCGACGAATGCAGAGAAAACTCGCGACATGTCAACATTGCACATGCTTCCATCAGCGGTATGTATGTTAGGTTAACAGCTGTTTGTTTCTCTTTTCTACCTGTCAGAATCAGCGGCAGCACACTATGACCATCGCAATCCAGATACGAGACACCGAAAGTGTTACAGAGCCGAAAACTTTTCGGCAGTGTAGTGTAATCGCTCCGTGCATCGAGCCGGCATGCGGTAAACCAGGCCTTGTTCTAATGACATTAAAATATCAAATGAGGGGCACGATTTACGGAAAGCGATTCAGAAACAGGTTAACGCCAAACGCAGTCGTTATATTAATTGCCATGCGTTGAATAATGATAGAGTATTTGGCAAGGGTTGTATCAGGGCTATAATTCACCGCAAGTCGGACAAGGGATGACGCTTATCACAGCAGCGGCTGTTGCTAATCGATACACGGTCCTCATCGATCGACCAGTGCTCTGCTACGTGTTGTTTGATCGCACGCACGTTGTACTTATTTTTTGCTTACGATTTCGCAATACATTCTAGCTCGTTTTCGTTCGCCGGCTAATTAGGATGCTTAGTTGCGCAACCTCCGAGACAAGCCGCATAACAGTCACTGTGGGCTTTGTGTTTTTCTTGTAACTACATTATCTTCACTTTTCACGATAACACCGCATCAGGCAACGAGCACCATAGTAAAATCCAAAGGCTTGGCATGAACAAAAAATTCTTTTTTTTGCAACACAATGCTCCATAAGGCTCCGGCAGCCGGTTTTATGAACTCTCTCGTTCCACACACCGTTTCCCACACCAGCGCTAGGGAAGCATGTCATGTTCAATCCGTCTTTTCGTTCACTAGCAACAAAAAAACTCACTCAACAAACGAAACCCTGGCACATGTTCACGTCCACGTAGCCTGGCTAAAAGTATGAATATTGTTAGACAGTTGCTTTTTTTCGTTGTAGTTCGCTGTTACGATTAGGTTTTTTTCTTCTTCCGTACAGCTGACGGAACTGGAAGCAGCTAAAACAAACCCAAAACCTGTATCCTTCACTCTCCCGTGCCGTATGCGCGAGCTTTCCATATGCGACCGGTTCCGGATCCGGGCAAAGGCATGTGTAATGCGGTACTAAACGTCAGAAAAATGCCGCACGGTAACCGATCCCTCTCGAAGCCCGACACGTCTGGAGGTTGCCACTGGGTTGAACATATTCGCGTGCCGTCCTCCTACGTTGTTTTTCACTCTCCTCTCTATCTCGCTCTCTGTCTCTTTTCCACTGGATCGCTCACGGACGGTGCAAGTCTCTCGCTTCCTTAGCATGCCACGCTGCCTGGTGGAGTGCGTAAGTTCACCCAAAATCACGTGGATATCGATTTATTTTAGCAGTATTCCAGCGAACTACTGCAGAATACTGTACGCGAACGTAGCGTTGCGAACCCGAGAGCGAACCCCATAAAGTGAGAAACAGCGAGCGAGAATAACAAAGATAGGCAGTACGATTTTTTGAGCTTTTTCCATCCGGCCAAAAGAAAGCACGGGGTACCGTGAGAGTTTCGAGAGCTGGATGCGCTGTTCTCCAACAGCAGCGTGTACTCCCCGGGTACTACGCGCGCGGGGGGATTACAACGACCGCCAATTAATGGTAGTGCTGGTAGTACTGTATCCTGTTCCGGCGCGTACGGACACCTCGTGCCACCAGCGGCGCCGAGCAATCAACAAAGATTTTGGAACGTATTTTTAAAACCCTTCGAACGGTTCTACCTCCCTTTCCGATAGCAGGAGGGAAAGTTTGATCCTGTGAAAGTATCGCCAGACAGCAGGCACCGAATAATGTCACTTGAAGCGTAGATGAAGCAGGTTGACAAAAGCTAGGTCTAAGAATTGCTCATTCTTGAACAGCCCGGTACCGGTACTACGGTGCGTGAGAGTGTCCCAGATGAGAGTGGATGCGGACATTGTCGTGCAGAAAACGCGGAAAGGAAGGGATGCTTCTTAGGAACGGAGAAATCTTTCGCTCGTGCGATACTGCTGAAGCTGTTGTGACTTCCCTGCCGTAGCTGGCTATTTGTAGGTAGTGTGTAGTAAGAAGTTTTTATTTGCCTGGCGTTCAATGTGCTTACGGACCTGGTTTCGTCGAGTGATACAGAATAGAAATTAAAACAAACCCGCTCACAAGTCAACGAGTAATCCGCTTCAAGCGAGGGGCCGCCGAAAGCTGTAGTTATAACGAAGTTCTGCTGCTTGCGCTTTGTGTTGTGTGGTGTGGTGGACCCGTTGGGACGAGCGCGTAAAAGTTGGAGTGCACATGTATACTGCTGTGCGGCTTTCTGGCGGCGCTGGTCATAGTGTTACTGCTGGTTCTCGCGCGGCATGTACTGGCGGTGAAGCGCAACCGGCGGCGACGGCGGCGCAGGCGACATCCGAGCATCGTCATGATAACCGAACCGATCCATACCTTCTCCACAGTGCCGGAAACGTCCTACTCGAGTTCGGAGGGCGAGGACGACTTCTTCGATGCGAACGATTCCCCGTTTACCTCTAGTCAATTAAACACACCGACAAGGTAAGTGTATATGCCATATGCTACAGACAATGCATTTACCACCTATGGGGAGTATTGTTTTAATGGGACAATGTTAACCGGCTTTTAGCCTTCTGGAATTCTGGGATCTAAAGATGGGCAGAAGTCTTCAAGGTTCCAACACCCTTGACCTGAGGACCATGTTGGTAGTGGTTATATCCACATTGCGCCAACTTTCCTGTCAGTATGCAGAATGGATGTGTCCTTTCAGCATCACAAGCACGTGTTTTGCTCTCTCACTCTCTTCTTTCTGTATTTCTCGACTCTCGAAATGTGCTTATCAAATGGAAATTATAATCAAATGGAAATTTCAACCGACGCCACACTCTCGGTGAGGGATTTCTAGAGGTGGTTAGCCAATGTCTGATTCTGTCATCATGAGGCACCGATTCGGCAAAATAAACTTTCATAAAGTGGTCGAGTACTTGCAGCACAAGTTCCAGTGTGCGGTTTACCGAGAGCTTCTCAAATTGAACCAATGTGGTGTGCACAAATATACACTCAGGAACTTGAGCAATACCTGTCTCGGTTCGCTGTAGTGGTAGTGGGGCCATCCCCGGGAGCGAAATTTAATTATAAGGATGGTTTATTATTAATGAGTTATTTGATACGGGAACATTATTAGATCGCGTTACTTCTGACGCCCACCGTAATGTAATGACTGAAATCGTTGTAAAGCATTAAAGAACTTTATGTTTTCCTTCCTCATACGCTCACAATTATTGTTTATACATTAGAGTGCTTTGCTGCCACTTGGAGCAAATATTATCCCAAATAAAGCACTTCATGCTGTACGTGTCACGTAGAATTGCTCTTATTCTTGCCATCAATTAATAAACCATCGGTTCTGATGGCACCATTTTCCTGCCAATCAAGTTTCGTCGATAATTCCATTTCTCCATTTGCTTGCCGCCCCCAAAAGCACCCAAATGGAAAGCAGCAGAGGTACATACACCCATTTAGGTTGAATAGGTACCACCACCAATCGTCACCCGAATGGCTATCGATTTGTGAAATTGGTAAAACCCTCAATGTGTGATTGTTATACATTGCGTTCTCGCAAGCCCATTATTCTGGTACATTTGGGTGGTATTGGTTGCCGCGTCAGCGGGTGATCTCATCGATTTATTAATTGCCGATTGCAAACTGCATCATCACACCCCCCCAATAGTGACCTCGTTCCTGGTGTTTATGGGCAAATCATATAGAACGAATGCAATTCAGGCAATTCTATAATAAATGACATTTTAAATGGAACTCATAAAATTGCATGGGAAGATGTGTATGTCGTCGGTCTTGTATCTCATGCTCACATGTATCTCAAATGCTTTGGCAGACACAGATCGGTGGCACTTTAAATCTGGAAAATAAAATTAAATTTTCCACAGTTCTATTACCTAGCTCTGACCGTTCTTTTTGAATAAAATCAAAAGTTGGTTGAATTTGTTTAAGAAATTTTTACTAAATTTGTTATGTTGTACATTTTATCATTGCATAAATATGTTATCATCCTCTGTGATAATGTTTCAATTTGTAGAAATATTTGTTTATGTTTACGCTTGCGTGAAGCGCCAACATTTGCATGACACGCAAATCGTGCACGCAAATCTTCTCTTTAAAACAAAATCTCCTAACCATGTCTGTTCGATACCACACACACGAAAAATAAATCAACCTATAGTGGTAACATTTAGAGACAGAAATAAGCATAAAGAGAGCAGACGCTTAAAATACACACTCACAGCATGGATTAAATTATTCATCAATGTGTATTTATTTTTTCTAAGAGAGGACAAACCCAAATACTGCGCTTTATCTACTCGAGAACAGTAATAAAAAATACACACAACACACGTTAACTACACGGAAATGTGATAACGTATGTTTGTTTTAATAACATCCAAACGGGTGAAGTGATTTGTTTATTTGCTGCCTCAATGTTGTACGATAAGTGGCGCGCGGACCGGAAAAATTGATCGTAGATAGTAGTTGCACATTTCCACGAGGTAGTGTCTCTCTAGCAGCGCGGGAACGATTTTACATTTTGCTACAAAACCATGCAAACCAATGCGAACAGCACGGCACGGGAGGTCGGATTATTGCATCTTCGCACAAACTGCGGCAAAACGGTATGCAGAATCGCGTGACGTTGGTCCACTTTTACTCCCCATTTTCCTCACCATCATTTGGGAGGGTGGAGAGGTAAAGAGGAGGAGAGCGGGGTAAGAGAAAGAGGTTTTCCCTTTTTTACCCCCCCCCCTCCCCCACACACGTGTGAAAGTGAGCGAAACCTGGTGAGAGTGGTGAGCGCGTTGCATGCGGCGAATCTCTCACCACCAGAGAACGAATCCGATTCTAACCCGATCCGGAACCGGGCCTGTTCGGGCCACGGTTGGCGGTTGCACATTTTGGCTGCCCCATCCGAATTGTATTTGCGTGCCAGTCAGACGATCGGCAGAAGCTTGGCCTCGTGCTTCGCTTGCTTCCACGTGCGCGGAACGTTCATTTTAGAAAGAAAAGCACCAAACAGAAGAAAAAAACGAACATTGTGTCCAAAAGTAGGGGGGGCGGGCACACACACACCACACAGAGGGTTTCCCCCCTTTCATAGACACACAAACGCGCGCACACACACACACGCACACATTCGACAACAACAAAAGTAGGAGGAATCCAAGGATCAATTTCGTCCCCAACGTTTGTAAGGCGAACACCCTCTTAATATAGGGGATGTCTGGCAGGACTGTTTTCCTTTCGTGTTTCGTGCATTGCGTGCCAGTTTAGAACGATAGAACGCGCGTGTGTGTTAGAGTGGGTGCGTTTATATCCGGCGTTTTACTAAAAAAAAAGTGAACTTCCTTGCAAATCGATGTCTTCCAGTCGGGAATCGTACCAAAGTCAGTGCAATTGTGGAAAAGTAAATATTTGTAAATAATTTAAGAGCCGCTCAAGCAGAACAAATTGAATGGCTGAAAGGGAATTCCAAAAACGTGACAAGCAAGTACTCCGTCTGCAACTATTGTGCCACGAACTGCTAAAGTTGGGGAGGTCGCTCAGTTGAACTATGATGAACATTAATTGACCAAACGTAGAGAACGTGGAATGGTGGACAGATCTTACAGTGCTAACACGCGTGCACACACACACACACACTACAAATGCCTTACTGTACAAACACTGTTCTGGTAGTGCTATTGCTCCAACTACTATCATCATCCCCAGTGGCAATCGGCGCTTAAGCAATCGTTTTTTGTCTATCTGACGTCATTATGGTTTCCCGCAATCAAACCCTCAAATGTGGCGTGTAACAATAAGTGTACGCGGTGTAGGAAAATCGAGCCGGAAAATCGTTCACCAAGATTCCTATCGATTCTAGTGCCACTTAGTGGCTTGGTGGTTGGAAATTAAGCACTTTCCCCCACCCTCGCGCTCGGGACAGCTTTTCGACTTCGTGAGTGAGTGTATGGTTTAGTGGCATCATCATCAGTGGGTTTGCTGAAACATTTTCCTCGCGCGTTTGCTGTAAGCCAAAGCTCAGCGAAGCGTTTGAAAGTCATTAGAAAGTGCTTAAAAATTTAACAACAACCGCGCCATTGTGCCGCGCCATCCCGGGGTTCGCCACCCTTGGGCAGAAGTTTTCCACACGACCCCGAAACAAACAAAAAAACACAAATTCTTCCACAAAAAGAAAAACGATTTCCCGTGTACTTTCTTATACCTTCTTCGGTTGGTGGAAAATTGGAACCTTGTTCGGATGTGATTTACTCGAAGAAGAAAAAAAGCGGAGACAAGAGTGTAAACGAAGGGGGGGACCGGTTAGTGTGTCGGGTGGTACAATGATGATGAGAATGATAATAAAGTCCCCAAAAGCCCTTTTCACTCCCGGACGATCAAGAAGGATGGCGTCTGTCCACACAGACACACACACGCAGAGTGTGCCATTGTGGTAAAAATCGACCCGCAGCGACCAAAATGTGATCTGTGAAAATCTAAAGCAATATTATAATATAAGAATCTGTGAGTACGCGGCCGTGCCTGTGTGTGTGTACCGATGGGAGACAAAGTTTAAAAAAAAGTGAGAGAAGCATTTGTAAACGATTGCCATTCTTTCCGCAAACCTCTACGCCACATACACGTCAGTGGAGACCCCCGAGGCGGGTGTTGATTTGTTTAGTGTGCGAAAAACGCGTGGAAAACTAACACATCTGAGGCTGAGAAAGAAGGAAAGCATCATGTTCAAATCATTAGCAGAACGGTTTTCCTTTCGGCGCACCAGCTCCGTGGCCACCGATAGGTAAATGTTTGATACCATCCGATGTAATAAAAAGGGGTTCTGTGGGGTGGGAAAATGTCACGGTAGTTTCCTTTGCGTTTTTTTTTATTTTTAAGGGCATTTTACAAACACACAAATCCACGGACTATTCGCACACGTCCATAGGAGGGAAAATGCGGTCTTCTCGCACTAACGCACGTTGAAATAGAATTATTATTTATATACGTATGTTGCATGCATATACATACATTGTCAGCTGCTGGTGCTGTCAGGTAATATCGTGAAACAGTGTTAGTATGCAATATTTTCCCTGCAGGAAGGAAAACCCCCTCTACTTTCCTCCACTACTAACGCGCGCCAGTGCAGGGACACTGGTGGCACTGTATTGGCTAAACTACTACTACCAGACACACACACACAGACAGCAAATGGATGATGACGACAGTGTGACGCCATAAACTAACCGTCCGCTCCCTTTTGCTTCCGTTTTTGCCTCTTAGTGGTGGTTGTGAAAAATCCCTCCCCCCGCCCCAAGAACAGTTTTTCCACTTCTGAGCCACCACATTCTGAGAGAACTACTACACGGAGCCTCTCCATGGATGGATGGATTGACCAAATGCATTACCGTCAGCTGTGGTTGTATATATTTATAGTTGCTGTCCCGTTGTTGTGGTGCATTTTTTTTGCCATTGGCTCACCTCACGTTTCGATTAAGATATTAAGAATGTTTTCCACCCGAAAAAAAAAACACAGACACACACGTACACGTTTTATGTTTACTCTCCGCTAACTTCAACCCCAAGTCGGAGCCGTGGTTCGTGTAATTGGTTGGGTGGTGGTGGTTGCGATTTTACGACAATCTGTCGCGTGCATTTTTCAACTGGGTGTCCCACCCAGCGTGTTGGGGCTGTGCTCCTCGTGGTTTTGTGCGATTTTTATTACTCACCCCGTGCTTGTGATCATCACTTTTACGGGGTACGGTGAAGTGTGAAGTGAGTCGCTTTCGTTCAGCTCATCTTGAGGCGTGTCTGTTGAAAAGGGTTGTTTGGGTGACATTGTAGCCGACGAATTGTAGATGCACTCAAGTGCAGTTTTAACCAATCTGATGCATTCGCTTTTTATAGAAAAAGTGGTTGTTTAGCTATCAATATTTGGAGAATGATATTATTAAGGGCTTTGACCTAATGCTCCTAATGGCCTAACGTCACACGTGTACACACTGAATGTCCTTGAAAGTATCTTATCTTTTTTGGGTTTGATATGAATGTTTCGTGTAAATAAATTACGAATTCGGATTGTCCAACCATCTCTCACACTAGCGTGTTATTTACGATGAATAAAATATGAATAATTTATTTACAAAATACGCTACTCGGTATAACATTGCTAGTTAATACACTAGACCAGTCACGTTCTTCTCTCAATATTTTTGGATCTGCTTGTAAAATAAACTTTTAAAATTAAGACCGATATCTTCCTACCTAATCTGGCTAAAGAATTGCTTAATTTATTCAGCCACTATAATCAATACCACCTGGAGAAAGACTCATCTATAGAAAGCCTCGAGTTCCCAGAGTTCTACTCAGCCCTTCAATTCCAATATCACCGTACCGAAACAGCTGAGCATCTGGGTGAACTTGGCGTGTCCTGTCTGCGTAAGATGTATGGCAACATATTCGGTAGCTCGCTGAGGACCTATATTTAGCACGAAAACTATAATTTCTTAAGATGTCCGATAATCAAATTTATTGACCCAACATCGTCTCGTTTGTTATTTGGACATTTTTGATTTATGTTGAAAGTTTTGGGATTGCGATGCAACGTTTGGAGTCCGCGCTATCGTCGTATATTAAGACTGACAGCTGTTTGGCTGCTATTTGGGTCAAAGAGTTAGCATCCTTTTAAGAATTATAATAGAATTACAGTAATTCGTCCAAGCTTTTAAGCTGTTAAGGTGTAAGAGTTCTGCGCTATTTACGAAATGGACAAGAACAAAGACTTCATGAGCTTGAATTTCCGGTACATAATTCCTACGCTTGTCCTGTCTTACGAGAATACTCTTCTTCTCTATCCTTCAAAGAACTTCTGTTACATTTACTAAAGTTATCGATTTAATCCTCTCTGCTAGTTCAATAATACGTAAACATAATGCGTATTATCCATTTGCGATTTTGTCGTTTCCTGACGCGGGCCCCGGGAAGGAATGTTCCAGGTGCCTGCAGATATGAAGACGATACGCTTTCGTGTTACAAATCGTTACATCCTTTCCTTGCCGTAATAGTAATACTACTTGTTCAAGCCATAAATGCAAAAAAACAGGAACCTATAAAAGTAATTCTTTCTTAGGAAAAACTCCGTACGTACGCTTTTTTTCCTGCTTACCCTCTAATCACGCTAAGTAAGAGCAAGATGGTAGGTTATCGATTTGCTTTACTTCCTTGTTCTGCAGGTACATTACCCAAATTTCGTACGCAGAAGGCATAAACTCACTCCATCCATACCCTGCCGTCAGAAACATCGGCAATGTCATTCGTTTTGCAAAACCCGTACACGTACCTTCCGGTTTGCGTTTCGTTCTTACCTTTCTCGCGGATCGTTTGTTTGTTCTTGTTGCACAAACACAGCCGCTTCCGTTTCGGAATGGCGTTAGAATGGTCATTTTTCTTTCCCGATGTGTTTCCCGCATGGTTTGTGATTTCTTTTTTTCTGTTTGTTACGTATTGCTTTCGTGGTTTAACTCCAGTGCCCAAAAGGAGGTGACCTCCGAAATCCTTCGTCAGTGGGGGCAGACCGTGGTGGAAGCGTTAAAGAAAAAATCGCTTGGATTTCCTATTTGTTTTGCGCATTACGTATTTTCTCCCATTTATCGTCGAATCAGAACCTGCGTTGAGAAGGACCCCACGTTTCACCATCGTCCGAGCAATGCAGATTGAAATTTATTTTGTTTGTGCT
Source organism: Anopheles culicifacies (assembly GCA_000473375.1). Classification (NCBI taxonomy): domain Eukaryota; kingdom Metazoa; phylum Arthropoda; class Insecta; order Diptera; family Culicidae; genus Anopheles; species Anopheles culicifacies. The sequence continues at coordinate 43,616 of KI422786.1, forward strand.
TTTCGTTTGGCTTGGGTGGTCCCCTGTGGGGTTGATGTTTTTTTTGCCGAAATTTTCGCAAAAGCTTTACCGTGCCGTATTGGGTGCTGCTGGCTGAACTTGTTGGCCGAATGTTTATGTGCCGATGTTGGTCAATTATTGAAGCTCACGAGTGGCAAATAAATACAAGCGGATTATAATTTATTGCTCGAATGATTGGCAATTCATACGGCCCGGCTGATGTGGCAAAGGATCATCATCCTTTGGTGAAGAGGAGCTTCAATTTATGCATCGTACTCCAACTGGAAGCTGAAAATTCAATGAATAATGTAGCTTTGTATTTCTGTTGCTGTGATGCTATCCTGCTAGCATTTATTTAATTTAATTTGTTTTATAAAAAAGAGTTACTTCTGTAACTTGTACTATACAAGGTGATTTATGTCGCGTATTATACTATTTTTCACAAATCCGTTTCTTCGCTCTTGATTATTATATTGATAATGATGATTGGATGACCAGAACATTCGCAATCAGCTGTTGGAAAATCGCCAAAAAGAGAATTGATTGTCTGGGTAGAAAACCTTACACATATTTTGTACAAATTAATTCTAAAAAAGCAACCTCATTTATATTCTGTTCCTTTCCACCTTTATTTCTAATCCACTCCAGCAACACTCGAACCCTTTCCGAGCACACTGCCCGCTTGTCGGTGGAGGAACACTATGCATCGGCCGAGGACAGCACAAGCAACTCGCTGAAGAAGCAGGACAGTCTCGTCAGCTCCAACACCACGTCCATATCAGCCGGACAGAGCGTCCCGCTCGTCGGTACCGGTAGCGACGGTGTGCCCCGACCCGATCCGCTTCCGCTTGCATCCGGTGTGCCTCGCAAATCGTACGACTCGAAAGCACTACCGATCCGCACCGATGGCAGCCTCGACTACGATGCCTTATACGAAGACGAGTCCGACAATGATCTGTCGATGGAATCGCACGGTTCCGTCGTGACGCATCTCCTCTCCCAGGTGAAGATCGGCATGGATCTGACGAAGGTCGTACTGCCGACGTTTATCCTGGAACGGCGATCCCTGCTGGAGATGTACGCCGACTACTTTGCCCATCCGGATCTGTTTCTGCGGATAGCGGATCTGAAGGAGCCGCGGGAACGCATGGTACAGGTCGTCCGGTGGTACCTGAGTGCGTACCATGCCGGACGCAAGAGCTCCGTCGCGAAGAAACCGTACAATCCGATCCTGGGCGAAATATTCCAGTGCCACTGGGACATTCCGGAGCTGCGTAAGTTCTTTGCGGCCATCATAGGTGGAAGTGCATTCACCACATCGTTTTGGTTTGACATTTCATTTTTAGCAACGGGCGATGAGACGTCCAACGTGGAGGTACAGGATGGACCGGTGCCATGGTGCCGCAGGGACCAACTAACCTTTATCGCCGAGCAGGTCTCGCATCATCCGCCAAGTATGTGTTGTTCGGTCGCAGTATAAAACCGCAAAACGGTCAGTGCAATTAATCGTATGCCATATTCTCTTCCTTCACAGTATCAGCGTTCTATGCTGAGCATTACAACAAGAAGATCAGCTTTTCCGCACACGTGTGGACAAAGTCGAAGTTTTTGGGTCTTTCGATAGGTGTACACAACATTGGTCAGGGAACGGTGACGCTGTGTGATCTTAACGAGGAATACATCGTCACGTTTCCCAATGGTTATGGACGGTAAGGGTCTAATGGAACGAATTGCTTAGGCGTTTTAGGTGACAAAATGAAACATAATGCAACTGTTTTGTTCTTTCTTTAAAGATCCATCCTGACGATACCGTGGATTGAACTCGGTGGTACAATAACTATCACCTGTCCACAGACGGGCTATCGAGCGGATATAGACTTCATCACGAAACCATTCTACGGTGGCAAGAAGAATCGAATACAGGGCGAGGTAAGAAATCGTATGGTCACTACACATAGAGAGTCACAATTGCTAAGACACACCATTCTTTTGGCAGATCTACGGACCGAACGACAAAAAATCCTTCATCAGCATCAGCGGAGAATGGAGCGGCCTAATGGAGTACAAATTCAACGATGGCAGTAAACCCTCCAAGTTTGAAACGTTCGTCGACGTTAATAGCATACCGATCTACAAGAAGAGGGTACGCCCGGTCGCCGAACAGGACGAGAACGAATCACGCAAAGTATGGCGTGAGGTAACGGCTGGTTTGAAGTAAGTTTCTGCCGTTGCATAAGTTTGTTCGCAAAAATTGATCATTCCGTTACCCCTTCGCCACAGGATGAACGACATCGAAAAGGCAACGAATGCAAAGTTTCAGGTGGAACAGAAGCAACGCGAAGAAGCCAAAGAACGAAAGGAAACGTTCGGTGAATGGGAAACGAAGGTAATAAGGAATGTGATCTTTTGACAATTGTATCCGTCACCTTAACTTTCTTTGTTTTAATTTTTCCAGTACTTCAAGGGTATCGGTGAATCGTGGATATACACGACGCCACTATTACATAGGTTAACGCTGGAAAAACGGGATAGTAAAAGATAGCAATCGAACGAACATAACACCACCAACAATGGTAGCACTAGCACGTAAGCAGATACTTTGGATATAGAAGATATATCTATATATATACATACATATACTATACAATATACATATATTATACACAACACCTAGAACACACGCAACAACAACAAACATGTTGGAAAACGAGCCGATAGAGAAGTGGAACGAACGCGGACGTGTTATGTGGTAGGAAATGCGTAACAATTCTCTTTCATTTACTAATCGCTGCCAGTAAAATACGGTTTTGAGTAACAGATACACTGCGCGGTAAAAGCTGCAGCTTAGGTTAGGCTTCATAGATCGTTCTGTTCTGTTAAAAAGGGAGTAGCAAAAAGGGGAATCTTTAGCTCACACGAAGCACACAATACGCATAGTCTTTAATGAAGAGAGAGACGTGGCATTTCTCATCAGTATCTTAGGTTTGTGTTTGAAGGAGATGAGAACAACTAAACGGTTGCTTCTCGTTCTTCTGAACTCTGGCAATAATCTCCATCTTTAAATGATTTATGTTTCTTTCTTTTTTGTGTTTTGTTACTTTATAATGCATGTTTGAATCGTCATTAGCAGTATAATACTTTTCCATTTGTGTGTGTATTTTTGTTTGTTTGTGTCTTTGGTACATATATATACTTGTTTTCCACGACCCGCTTCCACTCTTCTCCTCATTGCACTACGGATGCACTTGTAGTAAAGATTTCGTTGGCCGCGGTCGCAGTGTTGAGCGCAAAAAGGCTCTAACGAACCCTATAATAGTGATGTTGAAATTCTCAGTTTTAGTCTAATGTTGTTATAGCAAAACTTAATGGTAGAAACGCAAACAGAGCGAAAGATAGGAGATAACCCCATTTCAAAGAAAACATGTAAAAGAAAAACAAAAAACAAATGTGATATGCACAAAAGTAAGAATCTTTCACTGCAACCACTATTACACGTACACTGCTGCATGCACACACTCCTCTATGGGCAGGACAGGAGGAACCGTCGAACCGTGTACTCCTCCTGCCGAAGCTGCTAGAGAACTTGAGGGTAAGAAACGACGGTATGTGAAGCGTTGAACGAAATGAAACTTGTTAATAATGGCAAACTATTAGCCCATGCTCAGAAACAACATTATTCTGTCCGAATTTCGTGCACGGAAGCGAAAATAACACAGTAAGTTATGGAATCAAAGTTATCATTAACAAACTAACCGAACGATTTAACGTTCTAAAAGTATAAAAAAGAGCAAAAAAAACATTTAAAATAAAATATATAAATAGAAAACGTTGCAAACATTTTCTATGATCTGGTTACGAGGCAACAAGATGAGAAGAAGCCGGAAGAAATGTATGCAAATAATGCAAAACGAAATCGTGCATGTTAACAATGAAAAACAATATTTTCTACTGTTTAAAAGAGAGTTGAAAAGTGAAGAATGTAAAAAAAATGCGAAACAAAAGGAGTAGGAAGCTAATGTTGAAAACAGCAACCGAAATGGGAAATTAAGTTTTGTTTTGCGCTTGTCTCTTGAGAAGATAACACACACACAACAGCAACAATAAAACAAGAAAATCTTCTACAAAAAAAAGAAAACATGAAAACGTCATTCACTGTTAAATACGTGCGTAGAACAGATGTAAAATGATATATTATACACACATACTAATAATATGTAAAACACACACGCACACATACATGAGCCTATATGTTATATTTTGATCACTTTGCTGATCTCGAACCGGACTCTTGGGCTCGAAATCGTGGTATCACACAGTACGAAACAAAACAGCAAAACATTAAGCTATATGAACATGCATCTTAACAGACACAAACGAAGATAAAAACAAAACTAATGCGCTTGTTTACATAGAAAAAGACGAATAAAATTACAGTAAGAAAGAGTGGTGAGGTGAAACAGGTCCATACAGTACATGGAAACAATTAAACAGGAAGCGAAAAAAGAAGGCTAAGGAGACACAAAACAACGCGAGTAGTACTAAAGTAAAGCAGTTACAAAAAAAAGCAGCAGCAGCTAGTAAACCACACCACTACAACGTTCTCTTCCGGTAAGAAATAACAAATCCGTCATGATCCCCTTCCTGCTCCCCACCCCCTTGTAGGAGTAGCCTTTTCCCTTGCCCATCTCTCTTAACAACGCCCCGTATGCACATTGTTAAAGTTTAGAACCGCATTGCGTAGAGTATTACCATTAAAAAAA
>AXCM01001149.1:0-46435 GCA_000473375.1 Anopheles culicifacies
AACCGACAAAACGAGATTTGGCGTGCAAACAGCGCAACATTCCGAATTATTTTTAGTTTTTTGATATGAAATAAACATAACAATAACATAATCATGGAATACGATAACATATTTTTGAAATTTCAACTTATTTGCTGTGTAACGTGCGTTAATTTTTATTGTTTTTCAATATCAGCGAGCAGCCCGTTTGCGTTGCCATTGAAAGACATCGAATTCCAAGGGAACGTCGTTTATATTTTCTAAAACATGATGAGTTGAATGAAAATCCGTAAATTGTTATGATGAACTTGGGAATAATTTTCTTTTCACGCAAACAAAGAAACGACAACAAAACATGTTCCGCGCGAACGCTATGTTGCAGTAAACAACACCAGAGTATATACGCTTTGACAGGGGTAGAAAAACATAAGCCAAAATTTTGGGAAAAAAAAGAGATACACACTCAACGACGGGGAAGAAAACGCAGAAGAAGAGTACGTTCTGCTGCCTGGTGTTCGTATCCGTGTCTCTTCGTTCCGATAATCGGTGGTTTTGCTGCGAAATTACGACCGTTACTAGTGGCGATTCCGTCCCCGTTCGTACACCGCCCACCAGTCCGGGGACACTGGCGGTGTTGTGGTGGGGCCCTCGTTACATACGGATTGCCACGCTTCCCGTACGCGTTTGTTTGAGGCCACTGTGAAAGAGGGCCTTGGAACGACGACACGACGAAGAAGTAGGCCTGCCTAGTGCACGTCCGTGTTTGCGATTTCGATACGTAGCTACGGGCGACGGATTTGCGATCGCTCCGTGAAGTGCCTCCCGTATCCCGTGCAACCGTGCCTCGACCGTGAATGTCGTCTGGAACCATCGGTGGCAGTAGGTTCGCTCGTTGCTGCAGACTGCCGTGTCTCGCCACTGTGTGACTCTTTGCGGAAAAGTGCGGACCAGTACGTGCCCAGACGTGCAACATGTTTAACAATTACGGTAACACGATGGCGACGGATCCGTTCCGGAAGGGGGAACAGTACTCGCCCAAATCGTCACCCCGTGCTGGAGGGGCCGGGGGCCGATCGCCCGTCGTCGCCCGTCAGGATTCCTCCGGCACGCTAAAGACTACGATCCAGCTTGGGAAGAACCCGTCGATACTCCACAGTGGACCGTTTTACTTAATGAAGGAACCACCAGGTAGGCAGGAGGCGAACTAACCTTTTTGTAGGGTAGGGATGAGGGGGATGTTTTACAATATGCGTTACATTCCTTTTCTCCCTCTTCCAGGAGAAGGCGAACTGACCGGAGCCACGAATCTGATGGCACACTATGGCTTAGAGCATTCGTATAGTAAATTTAGTGGTAAAAAGGTTAAGGAACAGCTATCATCATTTCTCCCGAATTTACCTGGCGTCATCGATGGACCAGGACACCTCGTAAGTACCGGACAAAGCAGACGGTTGTTGGAATTGTTGCAGGCGAGTGGCGGAACAAGGGACAGATAAAAACAAGCCTTTTAATGTGTGGGCTTGGACAAAACGTTGCTCTTTCTTTATCTGGGTCGCGGAAGAATGTCATTATTAGATTACGTTATGCACCAGCTAACCGCAAAATTTCATCACCAGATATGGCCTCTATTTTGTATTGTAAACTAGGCCACCAATAAGACGCCAAGACTATACTTGTGAACATCTCTATCAATGTGGCCAGTGTACCACCTATAGAAGCATTCTAAATATTGATTTTATTGTTTGTAGGATAATAGTTCCCTGCGAAGTGTGATCGAAAAACCACCGATCGTGGGCAAAGAACTGCTTCCACTCACCAGCGTACAGCTCGCAGGATTCCGTCTACATCCCGGACCGGTAAGTAACGCCCAAGTGCTTCATCTCCCCCCCACCGCGAATGGTCTGTTGTCTAACAACACCCACCCCTGTTTCATTCAACAGCTTCCGGAGCAGTACAAACACTTAAAAACCGCACCAACTAGAAAGCATAAGAATAAGCATAAGAAACACAAACACAAGGATGGCGTTGCGCCACCGGAACAGTCGGCGCTCGAAGCGGCCGGGCTCGATACGCACGAGAAGAAGCACAAAAAGCAGAAAAGACACGAAGACGACAAGGAGCGCAAGAAGCGGAAAAAGGAGAAAAAGCGCAAAAAACAACGGCACAGTCCGGAGCATCCGGCTGGTGGTGGCGGAACGGCATCGGTACCACCGCAAACGCAAGTCTATTAGCCAACGTCCTTGCGAAAAGGTACACTTATGCACACATACACACACACATACCAACACACCTACAAACACGCATATATTTCATATACAAAGATACATCTAATTGGGTAGCGATAATAATGGAAAACAAAGGCAAACTAAATAGGGAACGAGAAGCAAACCCTTATATCAGCTCGATCTTGCTCTCCCCGTTCCATGCCCCCTCCCTCCCCCTTAAATGCTCCTTAACCACACGGCGGAACATTATGGTTGTGGTGGATAGATATTAAATCCGTTTCACTACGGATCAACATTGCGTTCCTTCCAAAGTGTCCAAATTCATGGGGAACGGTTGGGCGCTAAAGTTGTAACGGTACACGGTTATGGAATGGCTTCCGATGATGAGGTTTCATCGTTCCTTTTTTTTTTAAATAACAGATTGCCTTCCGTCTCCTCACCAGCGCCGTACAATCCTCGTGGCTCAATCAAAGAGAAGATAATGATCCTTCGCTCACACTACACAGCACACTTCCTAGCGGAACAACGGATCGCTAAAGTGGTCCCAAGCAAGTGTGCGACTCCTCACACGAGTTTCGATTAAGCCTATGATATAGTGCCAGAAAGCGAGCGAGCGTCGAATGGATTACGAATCCCGAAGGGGCTAAAATGTACTGTTGAATCTTAATCTTTAAACACAAAAACAAACAAACTAAAGGGATGTTTGGGGAACGCGGAAAGTCGAGCTGTCCATCTTCCACTTGCCGCCTCTGGAAGCTCAAAGAAGAAGTGAGAATTCAAATCTTCTGTTTTATTAGTTAGAAGGAGAAGCGCGTTTGTCTAATAAGACCCTCTCACGGCATCTTTGATAATTATGATTTTGTTTTGTTTTGTGTTTTGTTAAATATGTATAAATATCTGAATGTTTCGCCTGGTCCTTTTAGCATCCTTCCCTTCAATCACTCACCCCACTCACACACATAATCCGCGAGTGTTGTGAATCACTCATGCTGCAGTGCCCTGTTTTTAACTTGTGACTCTCCCCGTTCCAGTTTTACACATTGATAAGTAAACACGTTTGTTTAGCTACATGTATATTACTGTATAAGACAGAAGAAAAGGGACAGAGAATCATGGGGAAGAAGACACAAAAAAATCCGATATTCTATAAGCCTAACGTTGGGAGTGTGTAATATTAAGGAGTTTTGTTTGTTTTGTTCGCTACGTGGCGCACACATACACGGGGAAGTGGAAAGGGAATGGGAATATGTAGTTTCGCGTACGAGCGCACCAAACGGATAAATGGGAAGGAAGGATTGTTTTCGTACAGTGACCGGGTACACCCCGGCATGCGAACAAATGCGGTTGCAATATCAGGTGCCTGGACGACGGGTTAAACTGTGTATAAAGTACTGAGATGTAAAGCGATAGGAGAAAACGAGAGAGAGAGAGAGAGAGAGAATGAGCGAACGAAAGAGAGTATGTTTGTCCGCGGAATACTAAAAGGCCGGAGGATTTAAGTAGGATTCCATCCCACAAACCGTACTAATCATACAAGCAGCATAATGTTTTGAAATAGAGAAGAAACAAAAACAAAAGAATACAAAATGTAACAAATAGGGAAAACCAATTTCTAAATAAGGACACACAAACGTGGGACAACATTTTTCTCGTCCGTTTTTTTTCGTAATGTTTGATATTCACGGGGACTTTCGATGGGGAAGGTAACGTTTAGTGGAGCGCCGACTTCTTGGTTTACTGGACTTATTTTCGCCAGATTATCAGTCCTTACAGAATCAGAATGAGGTCCCCTTGTTCTAAACATCTTTTGGAGGAATTACTGGCCACCTCTAACCTCTATTCCCCTCAGTAATCAGAAAACAAGATGTGATCAAGGAAGTGTTTCTTATTGAGTTTTACTTTTCGACTATCTCCTCATTGAATGCCGTAATGTGAAACATTGCTAAAAACACGAGAAAAATCCCCAGCTTTGCGTCCCACAAAGAGAGCGAGAAAACGAGGGGAGTGAGGCGTGGACAAAACAAATACTGGATGGCTCTCCTCCCCCCCAAAACTCCGTTTTGTATTTATAATCGTACTGTGGAATTATTTAACTTTTATTTCCTATATTTTAGCAATAAATAAAAACGGAAAACACAAACTGACAAAAATTGGAACCCGTGGTTATCTTCTTGATGTGCAACGATAAGAACGGAAAAGGGAAACCAAAATACGAATGGATTAATTTTTGCGTTACCGCTGTCTATATGTCGAATACAGTTTATATGTGGCGCCATCTCTATGTCAAATACAGTTTTTACGTGGCGCACTCTGTTTTATTTTTCAATAAGCTCTTGTTTTAAATGCATTTCTTCATCCAATTACGCCTAACAGTATGCAATTAGTAGTTCATTAAATTTTCTTTGCGCCGGAAAGGTATGCAATTGAATGTATCTACCAGGCAAGCGAGGATTAATGCTACCTCCTCAAATGGATGCTTCCCTGGTGTCGGAAATGCAAAAGCTGGTCATTTCCATGGTACTCGTTTTCGTGTCCAAAAGAGACGACGATTCGTGTGAACGCTTCGAAATGAACTCATCATGCTTCGTGTTTCTTTTTAATTACTGCGTATTTGGATTTTTCGGTTTTTACTAATGTTTGGGTGTTTTATTTATTTATGAGAAAATTTATAAATCTTAGCATATTTACCCAACCTAGATGCTATTATAAGTAAAATTTATTACACACACAAAAAAGAAGAACACCATAATTTTATCATTTTCGATTCATTTATTAGCTTTTTTTCATCGTTTTATATTCCAGAGAACACTTTGTGCATACCCAAACCAAAAAACAAGCGAATTCATGTAAAAAAAGAGAATGGTTAGCGAGACTGCAACCGTTTGAAATTATATCTATTGCATATAAAGATTACGAGAATCAATCCGTTAACGTTTTACACATTTTGCACAAGAATCGTACACATCGGAACAAGCTGAGAACAAGAATTAGTGACAACAGAACACCGCTTTTCTTACAATGGTTTTGTGTAGTAATTTAAGTAGATTTCTTTTCTCTCTGTTTTAGTTTTGCTGAGATCATGAGACGGAGTTTTCGAGCGAGTTTTTAATGGGTGGCAGAGAAATCATTCAATTGTAATTATTTCCTGAGTATTGCGGAAGCTGTACTCTTATCTGCTAGCGTTGTTGAACAAAATACAACACAAAAGCCAAAACAAACGACGCGTTATGAAGTTTCGCCCCAAAATTTGTTGCATTCTGCATTGTAGTTTAAAAAAAAAAAGGAAACATACACATATCCATAAGACCATACGTTTCTGCGCAAGTTGAACCAGCAGCGCTGCTCCACAATATGCTGTACACGTTTTTGCAAGTTGTTAACAAACCAATTTTAAAAAGCACGGAAAACAAATACGTTAAAATACCATCTTCATTGGGAAACTGTTTAAAATGCATTCTCTCTCTCTGACTCTCTCTGCTCTCTCTCTCTTTCGCTTCATTTGACTAATTAGGTTTCCGTTTTCTGTTCTGCATTATGTTGCCTTACTAGTATCCTCTCATCACTGTTCTGTTTGTTTGTTTGTTTGTATGTCTAATGTTACCTCTATTGCTAATGTCCTCTGGAATTTGTTTTATTTTAACCATACTTCGCATTGTGTTTGCTTATCGTGGTTGTATCGCGTTTTTTTTTTGCTTCTTTGTTTGTTTTTGAAGTACCTCATTCTATTCTATCGACAATTTGAATGTATAAGTGTAGAGGTTTGTTTGCTGGATAGCCTTTACTTTACTTCGGTAGCGTGCGTTTCCCTTCCTGCTCCTGCTCCTGTGTTCCTGCTGTTCGTGTAGCATGGCCAAAGAAGTTGCACCAAACGAGAACCAAACAAGAGCCCATACATTCAGTTAGGGAAAGGGAGGGCTTACGCGTCCGGCTGGAATCGTACTGCCGATTGTTGCTGCTGCAGTCGGCTTTGGGCATTGCTCTGTATGAACTGCTCGTAAGCCTCCTGCACCTCTGGATCATCATCCGGATCGACCATACCGAACTCATCATCATCGCTAGGAGGGGAAAATAAAAGAGAAACCGTTTGAATGGAGTGCACCTGAGACGCTTTCGCATTTGTCTTACTCGTAGTTGTTGTAGGCGCTCGGTCCCTGTGCTTCAATGTTAGTCGCCAGGAAGGAGCTTTCCTCTTCGGTCAACATTTTACCATCGGGACCGTAAAACACGGGTAGAAGGTTATTGCTGAGACCCGCCGGTGCGGTGGCAATCTCCTCGCTACGGCCCCAAGAGTTCTTTCGCAGTTCGAGCACCGATCGTATCATCGCTTCCGTCGATGACTGTACGGCTTGCGGTTCCTGCAGCTTCTTCAGGATCGCTTCCACCTTGTCACGACAGTCTTGTTCGAGCTCGTATCCACACAGCTGATTCGTGGGAGGGGGATAATAACAACATGGAAATGTTAGGGATGTGTATTTATAACGCCGATAGAACGTGACAACCGTACCTTCAAACATTGGCAAACACATTTAGTGTTTTCCGGTCCTCTCTTGCTCAGCAAAGTCTCGATCGCGCTAATGATGTGCTCCGAAATAATCTTACCGAATGATTGCTAGCAAAAACAAACAAAACCGACAAAATCAATATCCACTTTCCTTCCGGCAGCTCCCTCCTGCTTCAAGTGTTTCAGTAATACCTCCGGCATTCTCAGCTGCATGTAGAGTTCAGCTAGGAAGAGTGTTGCGCCGCGTACCTTCACCTGTTCGTTCGACATAAACTGCGGCAGCTCATTGTTCTGGTCCTCCATCTTCAGCCGCAACAGTTGTCGCAGGTTCGGTCCATCCAAGCTGTCCAGCAGTTGGCACAAACGCGCACCCATGTAGCGGAAGTTTGATTCTCTGATCGACTGGCGAGTTAAGAAGGGTAAAGGGGGGTGTAATTACGTACTAATGCACATTGTTCCAAAGAAACCGCAAGCTTACCTGCTCGAAAATCATCTCGATCGTGCTGCTCAGCACGTAATGATCATGGCGCAGTTCACCCAGCTTGTCCGGCAGCTTCAACTGCACCTGATCGAACATGCCCGGATTGTCCAACAGTTCGGCAATCACCTCGGTCAGATAGTCCATTGCTTCCATTTGTTGGTAGGAAACCTAAAACGGCGAGTTTTGATTTTTGTTAACAAAAAGAAAAATGGGAAAGCATAACAGGATAACGATGGTAGTGTTTTAGAGAAGAAATGGAAAAAAACAGGATGAAGTAGCACAGAAAAGACACAAATAGAGCACTCAAAAGTTTCAAACATGCAAACACAAGTGGAAAAGTGAAGAAACACAAATACAACACCCGCTAAGATTAATGGAAAGGAGTATGAAAGGTGTAAAGAGATAAAACAAAACACAAAATTGGTTAAAAATATATTAAACAATCCAATAAGACAATACGGTGCATTCGTTAAGGCACAGTTTTTATGGAGTGTAAACATATAATTAGTAAAATGAAAATTGTCGTGAAGGTTAAACACTACAAGAGCAATGCAACAGTAGAAAAGCATAAAGCACAACAGTCTCATCGTAGCACCGCGATCGGCTTCCTTGCTGATAGAAGCTAGAGGATGTTCTGTGATGGGGCATGAACGACGCCACACTACACACATGAAGATAAGGGGAGGAGATCTTGTGGACACGTACACACGTACATACACACACACGCGCACAAGAGCTATGGATATGGATGGATGGTGCGGTAGGTAGGCGCGTTTGCTTCGAATTCATCGGGCATCATCCTACCTGGTCGGGGTCTGCCTGAAAGTTGGAATCCCAGTTGGGAACCACCATATTGTAACCGGCCGGTCCTCCACCATCCATATAATCGTGATGCTGATTTCCACCGTACTGTTGCTGCTGCTGCTGCTGATGTTGCTGATGTTGCTGACGATGCGGCTGATGCGGCTGTTGCTGCTGCTGTTGATGGTGATGGTGGTGTTGCTGCCGTGAGCGATGGTGCTGGTATTGTTGCTGATGCTGTCCACCACCATTGTTGTACTTGCGGTGATCACCACCCATGCCGACACCACCACCACCCGGCTGTACGTGATGGTTGTTCGAGTATCCGATGTCATACACGTACGGTTGATGTTGTGGCTGCTGATGGTGGTGATAACCATGATGACCACCTCCCGGATGCTGCTGGCCACGGTGCTGATGATGCATGGACTGCTGGTTGTGGTGATGGTGATGATGATGATGATGCTGCTGCTGTTGCTGGTGATGATGGGTGTACTGTTGTTGTGTGCGCGCGCGTTTGCCATGGTGCATCACCGTTTGCAATGCCCGAGAGAAGGCCAGTTAACAGTTTACCACATTTTATGTACACAAAGGAAGGAAAAGGTGAGCGTGCAGGTGTTGTTGGACGGTTTTGTGTTTAAGTGTCGAGATATGGATGTGCGGCAACCAGCATCGGGATGCGCAATTTTAGAGGACAGAATCGAGAAGAATTTATATTAGTATTATATTGTGTATTTTTGAATTTTGTACATTCAATATAGTGCCGCATGAATCATATATAAGGTGGCCGATTTACACGGGTGGATAGAACACAACACAGTCAACGGGATGCAGGAGGTTGGTTACAGCATCATGAGATACATTTTCGGTAAAAATAACGTTTCCCCCCGTTATTGTTTCGAGTGTAGGATACGAAACATGTTAGCAAGAGAGTGTGTGTATGTGAAAAAGAAAAGAAAGCATATTATGCAGTAAAAGAAAACGAAAATAGAGAAAAATAAACAAAGAAACACACATATAAAATAGGATAGAAAAAAAGATTAGAAGAAAAGATAAAGAGAGCGAAATAAATAGAAGATAACAAAATTAGACAAACACATAAGAACGAAAATTAAACAAGAGATCCGATTGGTGGACGACAAACCGAAGCTGTACAATAGAACTGAATAGAACACACAGCTAACGACGATGAGAAAAAGAATGGAAATTGCTTTCACGATTATCAATTGCGCTCGCAATTGAACTATTTGAGTGGATTTTGCCAAACTTCCTGGCATTTTGTGGTGGAAACATCCTGAACACACATACTGATACAATAAGGAGAGATTCAAGAGGATAGAGGACTTTCTACAAACACACACAGACACAACATTCATTGCCACGTGTAACAGGCGCCGACCACTCACCTCCTTCCCATTATCACCGCCTTCCACAATTTGCATATTGCTTAACCGGTTCTGCAATGCCGACATCTTGCCCATATCGGACCCATTGGCCATCATCGATCCGTTGCTGGTTGCGCCGACATGTTGCGGGATTTGTGTGTATTCATATCCGCCACCACCACCACCACTTCCGTCACCACCGCCCTGTTCGACGCCACCCTGCGCCATCGCAATCCGCTGATGTACCTGAGACGATGGATGTATCGGCATCTGGCCCTGATATTGTACAGCTGCAGGATTTTTTTTGGTCCTCGGAACGAATTCTTCTGCATGCACCGACAGGACATAGGGCTGCTGGGGCGTCGTGCTTACTAAAAAGTTGGGAATAATTTTCATTAATGTTTGTGATGTTTATGAATGTTAAGTTAAAAGTGTTATTCGCTATGGGGGGGGGGGTCTTCTGTACTATCTGTACGGTACTAGGGAATGGTTCAACTAGGGGAACAGGTGCCAATGACCGTCAACCATTTTCACCGTATCACCAGAGTCCTGCTTGCATCGGAATGAATGGGAAAAGTGCAATTTCATCGCAATCTATTTTCTTTTCAGTGAGTGAGAGGAATGGAGCTTTAGAAGGGGGAGGGGGGGGGGGGTTTCGGATTAACGGTGAATTATTGAGGTTTTCGGAGCTGTGCCGTGTGTTCGCGCATAGTGTTTGCGAACTGATCAATACTCCAATGTCCGTAAAGCGATGAGTATGACTTTCTCCTTAACCTAATATCGGCCGCGGGCGCAAGCGGACACGGGCCGAAAAAATCTCTTCCCTTCTCTCTCTCTCTTTTGATGCGTTTGTTTTCTATTTCAAGAAACAGTTTTTGGCACGGTACACAACCGGCGGTACGGTAAAGAATTCTGCTTATGGGAAACGCAACCGAGGAAGTAAGCTTCATTCATGGGCAATGAATCATGGTGAATGAGCGATTAAGCAGATGCAAAAGCAACGCACCTCATAACACATTCCGAGCACGCCCCGGTCAGGTGAAGTAATTTCTACGATTTTGAATTTTAAACCTTTGTACACAATCCAATCCTTTGAACCGTAAATTTAACAAATGGACTACGATTTTTTTTTAAATCCTATTATAACAAATGCAAACTATGAATAATTTGCTGCAATGTTCGCGATCAAAGATCAGGACGATCAATTGCGTAGAAGTGTTTTGTTTTGTTTTGTTTGCAAGATGTAGCGCAATCAGCTGTTTCCTATTTCTATTCCATTGTAAACATTCGACAAGATTGTTGGTGTGTGTATGATTAATCTATCTTTTCTAAAACGGAATGCAAAGCATGACATTGAACAGTCCAATTGATCGCGGTGAATATCACAAATGCTATCGTTTGCATCTACTGTAATTCTTGAACCGGGGCAAGAGCAATTGCCTGCACATCTAAGTAAGCAATGGAAAGGATCTTTTCATGGCAATCGTTACGGGCGGTCCTGCTTTCGATACCCCCTTTCCATTTGTAGCAACCTGTTTTTTCTCTACCAAAAGACTGTTTCTTCTTCCGACCGAATTCTTTCCGCTGGCGTTGGTGTATTGTCAACATGGATTCAATTCAACACACGCACGCACGCACCTGCCCACCATCTTCAGTGCACGTATGCAATTCTCCATTTTTCTCATGGCGACCATCTTTTTTTTCGATGCTCATTTCCCATTAGCGCAAGCAATTTGTGCTAATGCTGCTGCACCATTATCGGAAGGATATGCATTTTTCGCCACGCACCAAAAACTGAATAACACAAAGAAAACCACAAAGCGAACGATACTTTTCTGTGATGAAAACTAGTTGGAAGCAATTGTACTCACTCTTTGGGGGACGCAGTTCAGGATACTTTTCCTGCTGAGCCATTGCGGTAAGGGGTTTCTCGTTCGTTTGGTGAGAATTACTCTGCTGATTTTAATGGAAAGAACTGAGTGCCGTTCTTGGGGCCGATTTTTCAGCCAGCTTTCCTTCTTGTGATGATTGTACTGCGGCTTGCTCTGTGGATGTGTATGTGTATGTGAGTATGGAACTTTTATTAGGCCACACTCGATTTTTTCCCGTCGCTTTTCAGTCACCTTTTTCACCTTCTAGCACTGGTGCGCCACGCGTTGTGTTGTTCTTCTTCACAATGTTTCAATCCTGTTTTTACGTCGTCGTGTCTCGCAGGTCATGCAGCCTCCTTCTCACGGTCAATGCAACGCAAAAGCAATGAACAGCCCAACGAACGCACTGGGAGACTCCCGCAATGAGAAACTATCACAGCACAGAATGGAAATGATGCCTTTGCGTCACACTTGGTAGATAGAATATGCAAAACGAGAACCACCAACCAAAAGGGATCTTCGAAAGGATTGTATGACAAGATGCACAACTTAATTCACAATTTTTGTATTTCACCTTATGAGACGAGGGGGGAGGCCGCACAGCGAGCGATTGGAATCGAATGTTATTTATTCAAGTGATAGAATATATTCTCACTTCCGCGTGGACACCCTTATGCGTGCGTATGTATGTGCTTTTTTATTGCGTTTGCACACACCGCTTCCCCTTCTTGGTCAACAAACACCTTCTTTTTATATGCTGCTCTATCTACCGCGTGGCGATGAATGCGTGTCGCACGTTACTGCCCGCTGGAAGGATAATGATGATAGCTCCAAGCAACTCTTTTCTTTTTACACCGCACTGCTACGGCTTTCTTTCACCAAATTGCACAATTCACTTTTCTGCACTGTCTGACGTGCGTGATTAGTATTTTTTCCTGCCTTCAATAATTTTCATCGAACCGTTTCTTCACACGCGCATACACACGCACGCACACACAACCAATGTCAAAGAACGGTTTGACGTTTACAGTTTGAGTTGTCAAACGAAACCCCATGTGTATGTTTATAGCAAAGGGTCGAACACTCGCTAGAAACGCGAGAGCGTTATGCCATTTCCTAATTTTTAAATCGCTGCTGAGAAGTTGTCGTTCCAAATTCTTTTTACGTTCGTCTTCAACGCAACATCCTCAACTCAACATGCTTTCCTGGTCCAACCATTTCTCTGGATCTGATCCCCAAGATTAGAACAGGTTTGAAAGTAGAAACGCTACGCATGTTCCATTTATGAGCTAATAAATAATGTTGCTTTTGGGTTTCATTTTATTCGCCTTGTTTTATACTGCACTGTTTCCAACAGCAAAAAAAGAAACTAATCCAATGGTTCCAGATTCAAAACATGCTATGTGCTGCCCTTTTCCATCCCATCAAGCACCATGCAATCCTGCCGAAAAGGATGGCACGGAACGGGGCGAATGGCAATCATTATTCTTTATCGCTATCTCACGTTTCACACTTACAAGGGATTGTAAGGATTTCCCATGGAGGTTAATAAATTGCTTCGCTATCGCTTCATTTTCTCCTGGTTTCCATGTTGCCGTCTTTGAGCCGGCCCCAGCGTGTGTCGACGGTCGTTTGTTATCAAAAAATCTTTCTCCTATTGCTCTCCTCTCCATTTCTCCACAAGCCGTTGCACTTTGAAAAAAGTGAAAAAACAGTAGAGTGTATCCAGGGATGTGCTAAACATTTCATACACACACACACTTTGCTGATTTACTTCATCAAAACGGTCTCGCCAATGATGGTGGTGGTGGTAGTAGTGGTTGAGTTATGTATGTTATTCCTCTTTTCTTTTTACAATTTAAAAGTTAATCGGTTTGCCGAAGCTGGCAGCCGTGTGTGCTTCCCGAAGGGCTTCTGCACAGGTTGGGTGAGCATGGCAGACGCGAGCAACATCCTCAGCCGACGCACCGTACTCCATGGCGAGGACAGATTCGTTAATCAGTTCGCCAGCGGCCTGAAATTCAAACAATAGGAATGTTAATTCTTGCATTACCCTTAATAAATTCACTGTCTTACCGGTCCAATGATATGCACTCCGAGCACACGATCTGTTTGCTTATCTGCCAGCACCTTCACGAAACCATCCGTATCGTTGTTGGTCTTGGCACGCGAGTTCGCCATGAACGGGAACTTACCAACGTTGTATGCGACTCCTTCTGCCTTCAGTTCCTCCTCGTTCTTACCGACCCAAGCGACCTCTGGGTGCGTGTACACCACACTCGGTACACAATTGTAGTCGATGTGCACGTGTCCACCGAGCATGCCCTCCACGCACACGATACCCTCATCTTCGGCCTTGTGCGCCAACATCGGACCATGGATACAGTCTCCAATCGCATACACGCTCGGAACGATCGTCTGGAACTGGCTGTTGACCGGTACCCGTCCTCGATCGTCCTTCACGATGCCAACGTTCTCCAGACCGAGACCGTCCGTGTACGGTCGGCGTCCAACGCACACCAGCAGTACATCAAACTCCAGATTTTGCTGCGAACCATCCTTCACGTTCTCGACCGTCACGGTAACACCGCTGCCGCTCTTCGAAGCACTCATGACCTTCGTTCCAAGCATGAACTTCATACCCTGCTTGGTGAGGATTTTCTGGAAATTCTTAGACACTTCCTGATCGATTCCCACACCGCCGATCGTGTTGAGGAACTCGATTGCAGTTACTTCTGCACCGAGCCGACCCCAAACCGAACCCAACTCGAGCCCAATAACGCCAGCACCAATCAGTCCGAGCCGGCGTGGGACTTCCTTCAGCTTGAGGGCACCAGTTGACGATACGATCGTTTCCTCGTCCACCTCAATACCGGGGAACGGTGTTACTTCCGAGCCGGTTGCGATGAGAATGTTCTTGGTGTTGACCGTCTCTTCGCCACCGTCCGCCTTCTTTGCGACTACCGTGTTGGGGCCAGTGATCGTACCGAATCCGTTGATGTGTGTTACTTTGTTCTTCTTGAAGAGCTGCGCGATACCACCGGTAAGCGATTTGACCGCCTTCGACTTCTGGTCCATCAGTACGCTCAGGTCGAGTCGTACATTCTCGACCAGAATACCGCGGGAGGCAAGATCACCCGAGTGGGCCATGTGGTAATAGTGCGAATTGTTCAGCAATGCTTTCGAGGGGATGCAGCCCACATTCAGGCAGGTACCTCCGAGAGTGTCATTCTTTTCAATACACACGGTCTGGGGACGAAATGATGTAGAAAAATTACCAAGAGATCTTCTAACTACGAGATTGCGATATGGTAGTGTAATTCTACAGCAAATGCTTGAATTGTGTTCATAAAGATCACCGCATTGTTCTAGCTATGTTGTATCATTACGAACACATTACACCGAATAGCTGCACACATCATAATATCTTACGGCTTTCCATAACGACACGACTTACAGTTCCTAATCCATATCGATCAATCACACGTTACGTAAATCATTAGCGAAACATTTCCAAAACCGGACCGAGGATCACAGCTGACCAGAGTATACGGTAAGATACGGTTGTTTAATTATAAGCGCACTATGGGACAATACGTATTTGAGTACCATGTGCTGATCCGAGAGGAGCAGTCCCGCTAGCAATGCGATAGGAGCGGGTGCCGGTAAGCGGCCCTTTAAGGAACTATTTATAACCATGTCAGTCATGTGGGCAACCAGCGATTGTGGCCACTACACTTTCACTTGTTTGTCCACAGTGCGTGCGTGCGTGAGTATGTGTCTGTGACCTTGGGATCTGCAGTGTACGTTACGCGCGTCATAAACACATCTGACGTTCTTTCCGTGAAACGTCTGCAAACAGCACCAGGTCATGCCTCCACAATATCACAGCCAAATAATCATGCGTATCAGCTCTTATCAGCGATCCTCTGTCCATAGTGGATGCTTCATGGTGTGTTCCCAGCTCAATTCATCACGTTCCGCTCCTGCTACTACTCACCTTCATGCCGAGCTGTGCGGCTTTGATGGAGGCAACATATCCACCTGGACCAGAACCGATAACCACCAGGTCGGCATCGTGTGTCGTCGAGTAGCACCGGCCATATAGCGCTCCCAACACTGCGCCATGATTTCGCAGGCTTGCGTTGCCCTGCAGAAAGAGAAAGGACAGATACCACCGTTACCAGGATGACGTACACGATTACAAACCGGCGGTGTCAGGCGGTGTGTGATTGTGGCGTGTTCGGGCGGATTTTCATAACATTGTGCACGCTTTATTCTCACGTTCGACCATCACTCGTGCCATTTGGTCAGCATTTGTATCGTCCAGCCAAAATAAAGCCATCGATAATGTGGCGGCGATGATTGGTGGGGATTGCATAATCGATCCCTTTTCTTCTACCATTTAGCGAGTTGGTACGAGCAGAAAAAACCGTCGCATACGTCGCACTGCACACCACACACCGTACCCCTCACACGCACTAACTAACCTTGACGGCAACATTCACCAAATATCGAATGTTGGACTGCATAATGGTATAATGCTGATACGGGCAGCTAGCGGGTAGATCCTTCCGTTCCCACTATAGGGCACACAGATTGGAGGAATGCTTTCTCAGGTGGTCAGTGTCGCGCGAAGGTCCGGTTCGTTCGGGATGTTTCGTGTGCCGCAAAAAGTCCACTTCTCACTCGCGCAATAGAAACGGCAAACTTTTTTTTCAATTCGCGAATCTGCTGACAAACGTCAGTCTGACGTTTCGCTATTGTGACAGCACAACGTTCGTTAAGTTTTGCACGCACAGTGGGAACGCCTCTTTTGAAATGCCGTTCGGTTCCTCACGTTTTTGCGTAATTTACTCAAAATTGGCAAAATATTTTTTAATAACATTTCTCAACATTGTAACAAACTCCGCACTAACTCTATGAGCATTCTGAAGCTAGATTGCCGTTTGTGATATGTAATTAAACTGTTACTAACTGGATGATCTTTGCCACCTGTCTTCTACAACAGCTACGTTCAGGTATCGTTTTATAATTCAAACCGATCGAAGAAGATCGTCCTGAGCTTATGAAGCTAGGACTCTTATATTATCGAGTTTAGCTGGAGTTTTGGAACAACACAAAAGCCATTACGAACAGTGTGCTTTATTCTTTATTTTTACATGTTTTTCATCGATCGATTTTAGTTTTCTAGCCACATTGCTTCCATCAGTTTGGCATCGTTGGACGTGGAAGTGTTCAGGAGAAGAAAGAGTCTAAAATATGCTGTGGGTATCTGTCCTACTCGCTACGGGTGAATATAGAAGGATAACTTTTGTTCATGCGGCTGTAATTCGGTTGTAATAATCGTAACTGGTTCATACAACGTTTTTGCTGCCTATTAGCTAAAGGAAAACATAAAACAAAATTACAACTTAAAAAAAAAACTGGTGAAAGTATATTCATTAGAGATAATAGTAGAGTTTAGAGTTTTGTCTCGGAAGTTGAATCAAAGGGGGGAAGAAACTAGTCGAAAGTATTCTATCCATCTGTACAATTACACCGCCCCACACTCCGTGAAGTGTTGTGCGATCCCACTATCCATATTGAAATTAAATTAAAATAGCGTTGAAAAACACATTACATTAAATTAGCTAATCGAATGGACAGTAAAATAACCGCGAGAGAGTGCTACTTTTTCCAAAAAATAACATACTGTTTCCGGGATACAGAACGTATATCGCGAGAAGAGCGTGTATCACGTGGCTTAAACATGAAGGGAAGGAAGGCATGAGTATTTTGCTTTGCATCGGCATCAGCTGCGACAACATATTTACAAGCGCACGTACCACGCAACCTTAAAAGGAATCTCCGGCCGGAGAGTGGTACGGTGGGCTACATGAATCGAGGAACGAGCAGTATGTAACGCTTTCGACGCGATCGCACTCCCTCATCCAACGATCGTCTGGATCTGGCTCGTTGGCGCGGAACGTCCAGATAGAACGGATCGCTCAGTACGTCACTCTCTTTGTACTCGTCGTACCCTCTGACTGTGGCTGAGGTCGGTTGAGGTGCTTTGGGACGCGCCGTTGTGCTGACCGCTGGGGTGGCAGTGCTCGAGATGGAACCACCGCCACCATTGCTGGTGATGGAGTAGTTGATCGTACGACCGTGGTTATCCCGGATGGAGGTACTGGTTGTTACGATCACTTTCGGATAACCGGGCGGCACCGGCGAAACACCGACACGTGATGCCGACGGCTGTACGCGGGGTGGCGAACTACTACTGTGGCTCTTGTGATGCTCGTTGTTAATGATAAACCTACTAGTGTTGCTGGTGGTTGTGCCACCTCCTCCGTTGGGGAGTTTCTTAGGGCTACGATCGTTATTACTACCACTATTACTGCTGCTGCTGCTACTACCATTATTACTACTAACTCTATTATTGCTAGAACTATTTGCGCTAGGATTAGTATTAGTTCTATCGCCATCACTTCTCGTGCTGGAGGCGAGTTCCTTCGGGAACCGATCGTCACCCGTTTTGCCGGGTGACGCATTCTTGGCGATAACAAATTCACTATTGGTGTTAGACTTAACGCTATCTAGGCTAGGATTTCCCGGTTCCGAATCGTCTCCCTCGGAACTGTAATCCTCATCATACTCATACTCCACCACTGGGTCCTGATCACCGTCGGTGCGCGTTTGCTGTCCATCGTCGATCTTACGCTCTCCAGCTCCTATCTGCTCCTTGGAAACGGCCGGAGTCTTACTCTGGTGATGGAATGGAGGATCGGAACGCTTCAGCTCCTTGTGCTGTGGAATCTGCGTCAAATCCTCTACATCCGGGTCAAACTGTAGCGAGATGTCCTTCTGATTGCGCAATTGCTGCTCGAAGGGTAGATGCAACGGTACCTGAAAACGAACCGGATACTGTCCGGGGTCAGAAACGGGACGTAAAGGCGCGGGCATGGTGCAGGGTGCGAAAAGTGCGTTATCACTGGCCAACACTTACCTGAGGCGGTGGTTGTCTTCGATAGCCTTCGAAGCGTTCCTCCTGCTGCTGCTGCTGTTGATGATGATGATGTTGCTGCTGTTGCTGCTGTTGGCGCAATATATCCTGCCTCTGCTGGGGTGACATTTGAGGAGCGACCGACTGTGGTAGCTTGAAACCCTGAGCCCTCAACCGGAACGGTGTCAGCGGGGAGGCAGGCGAAGGCAATGCTAGAGGCGACGAGGAGGCAAGCAGCGGTATTCTCTTTGGTGCTTGTGTTTGCTGTTGACTGGGTCCGAATCCGGTCGCTGCGGTAGCGAACGGTGAACGCTGCGTTGGTGGTGGAGCCACCGATGGAGGAGCATTTTGTTGCTTCTGCTGCTGTCGATTGATTTTCTGAGTGTGCAGTAGCAACAGTGCCTGATGGTTCTTGATCTCTGCCTCGTGCTGTTGGACCTGCTTCTGCTGTTGTTGAAGCGCCTTCTGTTGCTGCTTAACGGCCGCTTCCTGTTGGCGTTTCTGCAGCTCCTCATGCTGCTTTGCGATGGCTTGCTGCTGGAGCAATTGTTCCTGCTGTTGGCGACGCTGGTGTTCCAGCTGCTGCTTCTGTTTGTGCGTCAAGGGTGGTTGGGACGGTTGGGACTTGGGTTTCGTGCCGCTTGCTGGTGGCGTTGCACCTGCATTACCACTACCGGTTGGTCCACCGTTTGCATTGCCCGTCGTATGTGTGGTCACAGTAACGTGGGAGTTAGTTACCGTCAGCGTTCCACCGTTTTGGAAGTGCTGCTGCTGGAAGGATACCGCTGGTTTGACACCCCCACCGGCTTTAGTCGGTGGTTCTGTTTTTGGTTGATTGCCCTGCTGTTGTTGCTGAAGTGTAAACTGCTGCGGCGAAAAGCTGCCACCTTCCTCCAGCGCTGGAACAACAACCGAGTCCTGATCGGCTGTCTTCTCGTCTGTATACTCCTCATCCTCGTACTCGTAGTCTTCCTCCTCGGATGGCGGCTTACGAGAAGTGCTCGAGAATGCGTGCATCGGCGTCGCAATCGTTGAGGATGAGATAGGCTGTGTGAAGCCCTTGTTACCATTGTTGAATACGAACCTTCTCGACGGTGTCGTGGTTGCCGGTGGTTTCGGAGTCGTAGTGGTAGTCGTGGTAGTAGTTGTAGTCGTCGTACTGGTGGTAGATGATGAACCACCTCCTTCATTACCCTCTTCTTCTGAGCTACCATCTGGAAAGTGTTAGAGCACATACTAATAAGACTTGTTCTTGTTTTCCTCCCCCACCAACAACGCTTACCATCTGGTGAAGGAATGATCGTGTTGCCATACAGCTCCAAGTTCAGATAGTAGAACTTTTCCGACTTGGAGCAATCGACTTCGTCGACACGTTCGCAAACACGCGTCTCCTGATCGAATACCGTTCCGTTCAGGCACAGGAACTTAATGTCCATTGGTTCATCACCCTGCCCGATAGTGCACACGTGGAACATCTGACACGATGCCTCCAGATCAGCGTAGTATCCACCGATCACTTTGCCAGCGCAGGTAAAATTCGTCTCCGGAAGATTATCAAAGTCAAGGTACTGTGGACGGTATTGGAATGTGAAGATTGCGTAAGTAAAATAAATCCATACAAGCACACGACACACACTGCAAACAACATACCCCCGGTTCACCCATACAATCCACGCCGAAGAAAAGCAGCAAAAACGCGATGAACGTTCCTAGGGGGCGGAAGAAAGGAAGAATTTGTTATCAGCTTATGCATGTACGCATAACAACCATGTTGCACACATACCTTGCGAAAAGGACTGCAGTATCTTTAGAACCTTCATTCTGGATCGTCGCCGCATCTGGAACACGCCGAAAAGAAAGAGAAAGGTGAGAATGGAACTGTAACTTGGAGCAAAATTAGAATTCCTCCAAAATTAACATGAAGTGTGTCTTATGTGGAATTCGATCATTGATTGTGGTTAAGAAATCAATTCACTACATAATGTGCGTGCAGGTGGCGAGTTTAGAAGGCATTAGGGGTTGGACCATTGGAAATAACACAGAAAACGGAAGAAATTCCATTCATTCATTCATTCACCGTACCACACAGAACCAAATCGAATCTCGTTAGGCTCCCCATTAAAAGTATTGCACCTGGTTCCACCAGAGCGAAGGTTCGTAGCCTGTGTGGAAGACCTCGGCTGAGTTTGCAAGTGACCGAGTCATTATTTAATTGAAACCCAGCCCCAAACGGAACGATACGTCTACATGGATACAATTGGTTGTGGTTGGTGTTGGAGTTTGGTTTCGCTCGTTTTTCTTCTTTCCTCCTCTCTTTCATTCAACCCCACACAGGATAAGTTGACCGCTGGCGCACACCTTTCGTCGTTGGTTGGCATGTTCGTACGCTTGGAGCGTTTTTTGTTCATCGGCATCTGGGAAACAAGGGCAAATTTGCGTTTCCCACCCGGTTTCAGTTCATTTGGCTTCCTGTTCTGCGGTGTTGGTTACGATTGTTCACTACAGATCAGTAGGGCTTTTTTCCCACCCGTAACAACTCCCGGCCATTGGCGCATCAATGGCGGGTGGGCCCCGCCGGACATTGAGGTCGAATAAAATAAGTTGTCACTCAGCGTAAGAAGGAAGATGAAAACACTCCGTGAAGGCGTTCGGTGCTTTAATGCGACGGAAACAACACCAGCTCCGATCTGCATTCATAATCGATTGGATTCTGTGGTTTGTCAGCGGTCCACTATGATCCGCTTAAGATACCAACAGATGCCTGTTTTTTAAGCTTCTGTTTGGTGTGTATGTAACATTTCCGATTTGGAAAGACTTTTTTCTCCGTTTTGTCGTCTCCTTCATTCCCTTGTACACTCCTGTTGCATGGCCATCCACTTGACATGGTTGTTTTTTCCCAATTCCCTTTTTTTACACTCTTCGTACAGATACAGGTGACGCTAACCTACCGTAACATCCTGCTGCACCTGATGCAGGGCACACAGGGCGGAGTAAGGAAAGCGCCATGGTGACATGAAGTGCCGTGAGGTTGAAGCTCTACAGGGAACATACTTGTGCAAGTTCTATGTGACTGGGAAAGTACGGTGTTTGCTAAAGTAAGGAAAACCGCGAAAAATTCCCCATCCCAGTGTAATCGATACGCCTTTTCGAGAGAACGGAGGAACCGGCAAACTCCGATTTGGTAGTCCTTTTTTGTATCGCTTTTTTCCCATTCCTTTTTGGGAGTTCCTTCGGTATCGTGTTTCTCCACACACCTCAAGGGTGTACGCAGAGATTACGGACAAAAATTATGAATGAACCTCACCCCATCTTTTTCACCCCCCCGATAGTTGTCCACTTTGCCGTTCCAGACGAAGCAAGTGCAACAGATGATTGTGATGATCATGGTGCATGGTAGCCCGAGCACACGATCGTTCTTTAAATCTTGTAAATGTAGCACGTCGGTTTCCTTCACTAAAAAAAAACATATGTTCCGATCGGATGCGCAAGTTCTATTGTTTCACCTTATGCTCTCTTTATTTGTACTTGTGTCACTACTGCTCATGGCCAACAGGAAATATGCAAAGCTCGTGCTCTATTGTATTCCCCGTCCGTATCTTGGTGTCGCATTATGATAAACGGTTTGGCAAACGCGCGCAACACAAAGCAAAAGGCGCGTTTTGGGTAGCACGTGCCACAACAACAAGAAGGCGCCTTTTGCAAACGCCTTTCGCCGATCTTTCGTTGCGCTTTTGGTACAATTTATTAACCGACCGTTTGATAATGGTGAACTCTTTCAATGGACGGACGCTTCTTGGTCGCGTGGTTGCATTCATTCGATGGCGATTAGCGACAGTACATAAGATATTTAAAGTTAGCTTTCTATGTTGTGTTTCTGCGCTTTGTAGGGTAAGTGTGCACCTGTTGACCCTTGGAGGACGCTATAATTTGTAAACAATTGCATAGAGACACGGTTGTATAGGCCCCTGAAGACGATGCCCAACTACATGAGAAGAACTAGAAATAGGAAACATTTACATGGAGTAGTGTGTTCTTTATAGAAATTCGTCAAGAATTTTAGGCCAGTATTTTATTGTAAGTGAGTGGCTTTAGGTGAATGAATGATCATTTTCTTTGTAGTGAAAAAATTACAAAACTATAAGCAAAGTTTAAACGATTTTCTGCTATACGTTATACATTCGAAATGTAAATAAGTTAAAATTAATTTGAACTGTAACTTTTCAGATGTTCAAATAAATCTAACTTCCCCCACGATTGTTCCTAACTTTTCGTTACTATTTATTCGACCGCTTGCTACCATCAAACGAAATGATCGACAAGGTCGATAACACGAACATGGCACCATACGGGAAAAAGGACCCTAAAGGATATTCTACCAACGTTTCTGTTTTATCTGCAAATCATGCGGGAAAAAGGGTAAAAACCCCTCTGGAACGATCGCTCCAATTTGGAGGGAATTTCGAACGACCCCTTCAAGCGTACAACATTTGTGTACACTTTCTCCGGGCACTTGCCGGGCGCTTTGTAACGACAGGTATTTGGGGTTCTTATGTACTACCAACTTGTCCCTTCAGAATGCTTCTACGCTCGGGGGAGTGGATACATAACAAAACCACCAGACACGGTGTCGCACAATTCGTCTACGGATGGGAAATGGGATCGCGATCGCCGCAACACATTTTTCCAACTGTTTTGTTTTCATTCCCTCCCTTTGAGTCAACTTCTCGCTTCGTTGCATTCGGCCCAACGAACCGTTGCACAAAACCGGTGGTGGGGGATCAAAACGTTGGCTAACGCTAGCAGAGCATGTTGCATGGGTGTACAAGAACTCCCGGGATCGGCCTGTAACGGACTGCAATAGACAAAATGTAAGATCATTCCTTTCGATTTCGATCGGCTGGTCGTATCAGTCGATCGAATAGAACATGGAACAAAAATTACGAACCGTTTTTTGGAAACCTTTCCCAACAGTGAATTAAATTTCCTCGGCGAAAGGGTACAATTTATTAAACAAAAATCTAATCCGAAAAATATAAAAAATAACATAAAAGAGAACTGTGGGGTTGTGGCGTTAAATAGGAAAGTGATAACCAAAAAAAAAAGTACTACAACAAATATTTTTAAAAATGTCGTTAAATCCGATAGTTCAGGGTGTTAAAAAGGTCAACGAATTGCTTTAGTGAAACAGTGTAGTGTTATTTAGGTAGAAGTGATTAACTTTTGTATTTCTTTTTGTGGAAAACAAAGTGCGAACAGAGTTTTGATAGTTTTTTTTTAAATATCGTGCATACTTCAAGTTAATACCGTTTAATAATCTGTATTTTGTACTGTTAATTATATTTTTGATAACTTATATGTCTCAAGTAATGCACATTCTGGAGCTCTTTATTCAATAATTAAGAAATCGTTACGAGTTCAGTATGTCTATATTTTCAAAGCTTGACTTTTTCTTCGGTAGTAATGCTAGTAAATATAATTGAAAAGAAATATTTTGAATTAAGCAAAGGAATTTTAATATGATTTTACATTTAGACATATATTTTCTGTACCATCCCTAATCTATCTACACAAATTCACAGAACAATAGCCGGAAATGTAGCAAAACGTATTAAAATAATTAGGAAAAGGTTTTTTATCCAACTTTGCCTAAAAAACGACATTGGCCTTCATGGTTGGTTGCGCCGCAAGCTGATACCATTCGGTTGGTGGGAAAAACGATTTTCAATTGTTTGCAAACCAGTGCCGAAACCACTTTTGCGTTTGTCAAGCCAATGTGGTGTATCATTTCGATGCGATACACCAACGAAACCGCGTGAGGATGATCAAACGCACGGCCGTTTGGGCTGACTGTGAACCGAAGCGCAACGCGATTCACTGCCATGGTTTGCGATTGGGTTGGGAGTTAAATAAAAGGTGTGCGCTTCTCTTTTGGTGGGTGGTTGACTGGACCGTGGCCTCCTAAAGGGGAGTTTGCAAGAGAAAAAGATTCGGTTCCGGTTCTGTGCCGATCGACTTTTTGTTGCAGAAAGAAGGAAACCTCGTTCAGCGTTGATGCTCTTGTCGGTTTACATAGCGTGCGGTCACGCGTGGCGGGAAACCAAATTCAAATCCAACGCAGAACACAACACTCGCCAACATTTGTAAGGCTCCGAGCGGCAAGCGTGACGAATGGTGCACAAAGCAAAAGAAAAGAAAGGGAGTGGAAGTTTTCCAACCGCATGGTGGCGCAGGGTACGTATGCGCATCATCAACACTTGTCTTGATGAGGGTTTAGAACGGCGAGTGTGAAATGGAAGAAAACGAGCTATCCACCTAGAGAGATATAGCTTCGTGGTCTCTCAAAAAAAATAAATAAATTTATTAGTCAAAGGCAATTGTGCATGTTATTCCTTTTAAATATGCGATAAAATAAAACTCAGTGATCGTTTTTTGGTTTTTGGAAAATTATAATACTTTTCCTCGTGAGGGGTTCTCGCCCAGATTAGTCACACATGTCTACCCAACCGTGTAAGCTTTTTCCCCGATATCATTCGAATGACCCCGCGCAGCAGCAGGTCATCGGTGGCCCGGCGGTAGCAGCAGGTGAAAGGCCCGGCAATAATCGTCCTGCCTTGCCAGGAGCGAATCCTTTAATTGATGTCGCTGATCTAGGCACTGGCGGAGGGAAGGACTCATCAAAAAAGGACACTGTATTACATAAGCTAGACACACGCTCACACACGATACGACGATCATAATTATCATCGCGCTGTCGTTGTCCTCACGATAGCGGACAGTGTATGATGTCCTTACATTATGTACAGCTTCTTACTTGTCTTGTCTTGTCCCACATCAGACATTAGGGTTGTAGGAAAACAGCTGCTGGTTTGGTGGGTTTTATTCAAAGTCGATTCGAACCATTCGGAAGGTGCATTCGTCGTCTGCACGGATAAACGTTCCGGAAGGAAGTTTATTACGTCGCATACACGGAGGGTGTGTGTAGCCCACTCTTGATCGTGTATGCACCCAATTCCACCGGAACCGAGTTTTTTTGTTTTTGCTTTTTTAGTGGACAAGAAAAAGAGGGTCGAAAGTGCAACGTACGCACACTCATTAGGAGTCCTGCCGATCAGGACATTCGCTTCCCGCGAGTCATATGTTGTGCTTGGTCGTAGTAAAAAAAAAAAACGGTCCCGTCATTATTATCCTTGCGCGTTGTTCTTTCACCAAGGTTTCGTCCCAAGGCTGGCATAAATTACCAACGTTTATGATCAACGGTATTTAACGTCAGTTTCATTCGTATCTTCGTAGACATTCCATTTCGGCGGCTCAAGTCGGAGTATGTTTTGTTTTCTCCTTTCCTTTCTGTTACTAGCCACGTTAAGGGTTGTTCCCAGTCGCTTCCCCCATTCCGTTTCATCGCGTGCCGGTGCATTTCACCTGTTGCACACTTGCCCGACAGCCGTTCCGGTACCGAAGGGTCGATTTAATACCCCTCACGGGTAATATTTTTTATTTGTTTATTATGTATACAGTAAAGCTAGGATTAAGTAGCAACAAACGGAAGAAAGCTCCAGGTCAGATCATAAAACTGGGCAATAGATGCGATCCCGATCGTGTTTGTTTTTCGATGCCAATTGTTTCAGTTCGTACTATTTTGTGGACAACGGAGAAACACGAACGTAAAGAAAAATAGAATAATTTCCAACGCGAGCTTTCAAGATAAACTCGTCCATGCGTGAGACATTTGTAGGGTTCTACTCGTTCTGAACAAAAGCTTTTCGCGCTGCGCTTTAAAAAAGGCTTTTAAGCTAAAAGCTGCATTTGAGCAAAACTTTAAATCTACTGATTTTCTGAATTCTGTTTTTAATCATTTTAGTTTTATAAGTGATTGTTTAATTATAATAGTTTATGGGAAAACATTCAAACAAATGATTAATGTTCCAAATATTCACAGCATTTGGGTTCAATGCGAGAAGAACTAGCAAAATGATTCTCTTTAATTGGATCTATTTACAATAAATATTAAATAATTAGTGCGATTTAATTTACTTAATTTAATAGATTAAATATCACCCTGTACCATCAGCCGACAAAACAGATAACAGAGGCTGTAGAGCAAAACTACGCCCCAAAAGCTCATCAACTTAATGGGTTAATTCATTGCAGCCTGATCGTTACCCTACAATCGACGGGTTTAGCGGTCGGCTACTGCTTCTTAAATGCTCTGGCAGAAGATTAGCGGATCATTACATGTTCACGAGCATACGTTTTATGGCTTTCTTCATAACACCGTTACACCATCCAAGGTCGGTGTATTGGAGTCCTAATGGAGGAACAGTTGCAGTGAGAGAGCAGATATCCTGTTTGAGATTTGATTGATAACGAACGGGTAATGTGTTAAAAGCAATGATGTTCATTATTTAAAATAAATTAAAGAAGCGTATTTCGATAAATATTTTAGCAATTTTAGCAGATATCGCTTTCATTAAATATATTTCTTACTATACTTATAAGCTCACTTACGTAACACTCGTGACCGGGGTTACTTAGTGTAATGAGCGAAATTTACGAGACCTCTCTATAAGCCTTTTCCAGTTTGCAAGGGGCTGCGTATGAACACATACGCCACTCCCTTGCAGGATCATTCCTTATTGGCCTATCATTCTCACTGGACAACTTTCAACCGTGTGAACCCTTTTTAGGTAATGAGATCAACTATCCGGTTGAAGAAACAATTAATCCGCTGATCCTTGGAAAGTTTTAAACCAGCAAGGACAACACGGCATATTTCAATGATTCTTGCTTGGTCTTGGTGCTGGACAGAATAGTTTACATTCCGGCTAGGTTTCATGTTTTAAGCGATCTTCAATAACACCTCCCCGTTAAGATTTAAAACATGTCCCAATACCTCCAATAATCTGGTTTCATCAACGTTCCAGAATAAATGTCGCGCACATGCCGGCACATTCAGCGAATGCCTGCGGACATAAATAACTGTGCAGAATCTTGAAATTGTTCCCCGACGCTGCAAGCAAGTCCGTTTGGATTGCTATCAAAATAATTGCTCTTGGTACGAAGGAGTCCATTAGAGGAAGCTCGAGCAAGAATTTCCCAATTGCAATGGACCGCCTTCCCGTCTCCGGTGGAGGTGTAATCTGAACCGAACTCCATGTCGGACATCTTCGTACATGTCGTTTGGGGAGAGAATTCTTTGCAACCGGTAAACGAACGGTGTGTGCCTCGCGGCGGCATCTTAACCCAGTGCGGAGAGGTTACCTTTGGTATACTCCAGCTTCTAACGGTATGTACGTACACCGCTCGCGTAACACCGAAAACGAGCCTCGGTATTTCTGTAATGAATGCTAATGATACTTCTCTTTTTCGCTCGGTGTGTATTCCTGCGACTTCTGCACCATTGCTGCGAGGTGTGCATTTTTGTGCTTAATTTCATGTTTTCTTCGTTTATGCCCTCAGCTGGGGATGCTTTTCTGGCTTCCACCAGTCCAATCGAACGGAATCACTTCGATTGGCGGGGGCCGGCGGCCCACCGGCGACGACAACACTGTGAAATGGCGACCAGGTTTCGCGCTCTTCAGCACGTTCGTAGTGTGTTGGGCATTGCCTGGGCAGCAAGATTTATGTGGGAAGCCAGAGACTGCGTCGCGAGTTATCTAAACCGCGTTGGTGACCATTGCGAAAGTACGCAAACGCTCACCACCTACGACATGCGGCGCTCTTCTGGGTGCGCGAGCAGGATATGGTCATAATGAGATATTCATTGGACGCTTCGTTTACGGTTCGCTGGTATTTAGCGTTCTTAGTCGCTCCATGGATTGGTATACCGTGGTGGGGAGAGATATTAGTCTTGTGGTAACCTCTGCCCTTCCATGCGAGATTTTCGTTACCTTCATCAGTCATAATCAAGCACCCGGGCCAGATTGGTATGTTCGTTGCTGTATGGTGCTAAATGTCAGATGACCCTGGTGCTACGAGTGAGCCCCAACACCCAACCGATACCAATCAGGATCCAATCAGGATGCGAGGTCTCAGGAATTGGGTTTTGGAAACGTTCCTTCACATTTCGAGCTCATTAGACCCGTTACGGATGAGTTTATATGAGGGTGCATCATTAGCATTTCCTTGCGGATCAAATTTTCCCCATCGCACCAGATCCCTCTCGGTCTTATCACAGAGAGCCGAAAGGTCAGAAGGTATTTGAGTTCTTTCCAAAACGCTTACGTAAGTGTTGGATCCATCTAATGCTCATCAGCACAGTAACCTCAAATCTTGGCATCCATATCCAATCTTCTCGTGTCGTACTTTCCTCCCCCCCTTCTCGGGTTTTCGTTTCGTTTAAGGGCAGCAAAGATTTATGTTACCCATCTCGACTGGGAAGCTTTCAATTAAATTTATTATTATGTCTGTGCGGGTTTCACAATCACAAACATACCGTGTGCAACAATGATGTGCCGGTGTTGACCTTTCTCTTCATTTCCTGAACAGTGTAAGTCGCTTGAGACATTTACCTAACGGTGGATAACGCAATTGACGGAGCAAAGCGAGATCTTGTGTCTATTTTTCAAACTTAACAAGCGAGAAACTTTACACATTACGTCGTTATATCTAACACTGTAGTACAGTAGAACCAAAAAAAAAATTACATGAGAAATGGTGTGATTAACTCTGGTCTGGACGTGGTCTGGACGTGGATTAATTCATTAAGTAAGATTTGTCACACATCTACCCCAAAACTTTGTTGATCATTTTAGTCAACAATGTGTACACAAGTGATGTCCTTGCAAATTCCATATAGATGTGAATCACTTCATGATCGGCTTCTGTTGACTTTCATCTCAACCATCTGCCTCGCCACTGTTAACATGTTCTTGACTCGCTCCGGTGATCCACATTATCAGCAAAATGATCATCTCTCACAATAGCGTATGATATCTTCGTCATATCTCCGCCACAAAAAGATCCGGTCAAAAGCGGATGATTCATCTGTATGATCATTATCAGTGTGATAGCGGAGTGTAACGACACGATCACTACTTCCACCTGATGTTGCTCAAAATAACAATATATATTTCATCGATGTACTGCACACGATAGCATATGCACGGTGATTTACCCGTGTGTTGAAACATGTGAGTTGTACTACATACAAATGTGAGTTGCTCATTCACAAATGACAAGCAAATAGTTGTAGCAGAGAGTGCATTTTTTGTTTTTCGTCTGCTTACCCAAGACAGTGAAAGAGATGAATCGCACTGTTCAAACACCAAGGGTACGGGTTGTGAAAGGTTTTCAAACGAAAACAAAGAATTCGTACAGAGTTAAAACAAACACACTGTGTATCGCATATGTATCGGAGAAGGTTCCACGTTTTTTCCCCCAAGGAACCAATGAGGAAGATAAGATAAGCGAACGTTGCATATAAACAGTCCGGGGTACCGTTTCCCAGTCAGTAGTGTGCTTTTCGATCGTTTTGAATCACTTCTTTGACGATCTACACAGGTGTGTTCTAGCGAGCTCCACAAGGAAACGAAAAGATGAAGTTCACCACCGCATTTGTTGTGTTGGCCGCTGTGCTCGGTAGCTGCTATTTGGTTACCGCTCAAACGCACAACTATTTCTTTGGAGCCCGTGTACCGTACGACACCTTGGTCAATCAGACCTCCGTGATCCAGACGAGTTCGTTCCTGCGCGTCAAGTCGCTCAACGTGGAGTACCCGCTGAAAGGACAGCGTGGTCGCAACATTACCGCCATCTACGTGTACGACCGGCTCGGTGGAGGACGCGGTGGGTTCGCTAGCATTACGAAGGGCGGTATCGGTCAGAACTTCACACGCATTCATCTGAAGACGCAGCGTGGTAATGGCATGAACTTCCAGGTGGAAATTTATGGCCGATAAACTGAAGGATGCCGAAGATTGGAAATATTGTAAAAAAAAAACACATAAAAAGGAAATAGATGATATCTGCTAACATGCTTTTACATGAAACCAGCCCACGTGTTGTGTGTGTGTGAATGATGAACATCTGACAGTGCAAATATGATGGCGTCACTTCTTATCAGTGTACGCCTTTTTGATGGAAAGGTGTGTTTTCCGCTACACTTAATAGTTTGCCGGTTAATTAAAACGAAAAAGGCAAAGTTTCACGAGTGATGTTTTATTTTAGTAGATACACGGGCCGTGATTGTTTCGCCCTGACTCGACATTGACCGTGACCACCAGGCAGGATGTTTGATAAACTTTATCCATTCACTGCTTAAGCATAACAAAAAAAAAACAAATTGAGGAATGCTTTAAATTCGATGAATAAACATCAGATGGATGGGAGGGTGCTGTGAGGCGTGAAATATATCTTCTAGACCTTAAGGTGGGAACTCCACCATGGGAGTCGTTGAGCATTTGTGTTTTAAAAACAGTTTGCGATGTGATTTGGATGCTGCTGAAGAGGCCATCTATCGTCGGCTGGGCTGTGATTCTTTCCGGACACTTACCGCCAAAGATCGTGGCACCTTTCGGTGTGCGCATTAGGAGAAGGAAAAGGTCGCTCGAACAGCTTACAAGCTACTCCAGTAGCTTTAATTGCTGTTTATGGAAATAACAAACGCGGTGAAACCTTTTGCCAAAAGGATGCAATCAAATGTCAGATCTGCACTGCTCTTCTCAACACACGTTGCTACTGATCTTCTGCTCCAAGAGCAAGAAGAATTGAGGCCGTTACCAGCGTGTCAGTAATCTCATGTGAGAAGAGCTCTTTTTAAATGCGCAGTGCGCGATTTGGATCTTTCCGGTAGTTCCGTTATTTAAAATCCATGCTAACCAAAATTATGTTACAACATGTAAAACGCATTGGGATAGGGTTGAGCTTAAAATTTTTTCTTTAGTGTTGTAAACAACAAAACAGCTGTCTTTGCACGAAAACAACCTTCACTACGATTGCATCACTTTCCACACGCAACATTGTCTACTGATTGGACGTTTTGGTAATGTCTAAAACTGCCTCTACATATACGTACACCATGAGGCGGATTAGAGCAACCTCAGATCGGATTAATTATCCACCTGTCTACAGCTACGTAGATTTCTTGACGGCTGTGAAGTTTTGCTGACCACAATCTCCGTATGCGTGTGTGTCTATGGGTACTGTTACCACCATAAAACGCAACCCATTCCTGCACGGAAGCACGTCGGCCCACTGTTCGTTCGACTAAGTTCCGCACAACTGTTAGCTTAGCGAAGGAGAGAAGATAATTGAGACGTTGCGAACGTCTCCGTATGCTTCTTTAATGTCGTTTGCGGTCAATTTGTTCAAGACCTTCCCCGAGTCTCGGTGTGCATATTGGGCAGACAGTAAGCCACCACCATGCTAGACATTGTAGCGCCAAGTAATGCCGTCACCATGCACTGTAACCGCGGTAGGAGATCATTATTTGACGTGAAGTTTTGATTGCCCGTCCCGAAAGCTCGTAAAGCACCAGCCAACCGGACATTAAAGGTCGTCCATAACATGTGTGCTCTCGCTTACACACGGCACGAGGCCGTACCGCTTGCTTGGTGGGAAATTTATTAGGATCTTTATGTGTCCCGTGGTGTTGACCCATGAAGCGAACCCTTTTCGCAAAGAAGGTCCATTTCCAATTCTCTGCGGTTGGGACGAGAGATATTGGTAACACAACTTGAAGCTCACTGAAGAAAGAAGACTGAATATCAATTTAGCAAGTTACGTTTTTTTGTATCCCACACGAAGTTTTGAAAAGTTAAATGCCTCCAAAAGCACACCGGCCAGAAGGTCAGTTGCACGATAAAATGTTTCGACTTAATTTCGCCTTAATATTGCCTCGACAAATTTAGGTAATGTTCCTACATCCATTATCCTATCGGAAAGCTCCCTTTCGTAGACCTTGTTGTTCTACAGCTGTTTAGTTTCGTTTTAATGTGCAAAACCGCTCGATTGCTTGCAGTTCATGCCACCCTACGAAAATAACCAGCACCGAGCACCGCCTTACGCGATTGTACGCGAAGGTATTTGGGTGGGTAATTATCATTCGTAACGCTCATTAGGCACCTTGGGTCGAGTCGGGGATTGAAATTGAAAACTAACCCAGCAGTTTGCAGCAATTTTCAATTATGCGCTTAGCACCTCGCTGAAGGGCTGACCGTTGGGGGGGAGGATGGTGCAAAATAGGCAAATAACATAAATCATCGCCTCATGACGGAAACGAGAAGCTGACACGTGGGGTCGAATTTTCCATGCACATCATCCACCCCCCAAGCACCCCGATGGGTGTCCGACTCGAAACGAACGCTCGTAATAGGGACAGGGACAGGATTCAACACACTGAGGCCGCATTCCATCAATCATCGTTAGGATCGCAGCTACACCTGATTTAGCGAAGAATGCACCACACATAGTTGTGGATTATTGTCATTAGGCAGTCTTGCAACATCGCTTCTTCACTTTAGGCGCAGTGTCTGATTTAGGCTTTATTGAGCTCAGCCACAAACCACCGGGAACGCATGTGCTAAGTTCGTTGAAATGTAAAGCCTTTAACAACCCTCAATTTGAATTGTTGCAATCGTGTGCAAACTGCCAGCCAACCAGCCTCTTGGGGGGTTTTGATTGATTTATTTGCTGAGTCGGCACGCGGAATGGATCCCATTAGTCAGCACACGATACACGACCTCAAAATGCCACAAACGGGGACATCTTCCGAATACAAACCTCCCTCTAAAGCGAAAAAAGGATTGGCCTGAACCTGACCCACTATTATGCGCCGGGTTGGTGGTTTCTGTTTCTTTTTTTTTAAATCAATTCCATCTTTGCCGTTCGTTTCCCGAAGTCGGTAACACGCGAAGAAGCAGCCCCAGAAAGAAGATTTTGTAAGGTTTGATCGCGCCGCACTCGCGGTAGGTCCAAGGTCACACCTGTCAATAGATTACCGTGGAGGAGATGATAAAATAAAACGCACAACTTGTTCGAGTGGTCAAAATCCCAATGATGCAAACTCTTTACCATCACCATCGTAACTCTCCGATACGATCGACACTTTCACGATCGTGCCGTGGAGAAAAAAGGGGGTTGGAGATATTTGCTTGTACGTAGCTTAAATATCTCACCAACTCCTCCCGTTTTACACCGGCGCCCGTACTGCTGTACGCAGCTGTTCAGCTTCATCATTATGTAAAAGTTGATCGAGAAACAGAAAGCTACTTGTCGGGTTAATCACGCGCGCACAGTCGGCCACCATTAGTAGCAGGGAGGGAGGTAGAGACCAGTACAGCGGTGTGGAGAAGTCGACCACAACCACAAACCGCAAAATCCGTTTGTCAACTATGTTTTCCCTCCCTTTCGTTTATTTTCACCATTTCCAACGGCCGCCGTAAGTGTCGTCCGTACTTAGTTTGCGCGGTAGTAGCTGCTTAGCGGCTGCGGTCGATTTACCGTTTGTGTGTTTCTCAATTGAAATTACCAATCATTGAGCTGATGATGTCGGTGGCGTCGGCGTCG
Organism: Anopheles culicifacies; assembly: GCA_000473375.1. Taxonomy (NCBI): domain Eukaryota; kingdom Metazoa; phylum Arthropoda; class Insecta; order Diptera; family Culicidae; genus Anopheles; species Anopheles culicifacies. Next base: position 33,736 of record AXCM01001149.1, read on the forward strand.
TCGGTGACAACCATTCGGGGACACACGGTGGTACACTTGCTTCGTGTACACGCTTCAAGCTTCAAATCTAGCCAAGTAAACACAACCATGAAACGGGAATCCCGTGGTCAAACACAGTCAAACACATACTAAAACTTCCTCGCCGATATACATACATGATCAGCTTCTGATCAGAGTTTCCTGTAGCAATAGCATCATCATTTCGTATCTCGATCGCCACCAAAACTATCCAATCAATCTTACACCAGCGTTGCATAAAAGGTGGGATAATTAAATTGAGCTTAATCATCGGCGGACAAACGGTCCGTGTGGGTGGAATACAAATGGATTGTTTGGTAATTTTGCTTTCATATATTTTTTTGTTACTCTCTCTCCAAGCCGTCCAGACCAGATCTAGATCACTCACAGCTTTGATCGATTGTTAACGAATTTTATCAAACTTTTTTACGTGGGCGCTATTAAATAAGTGTTACTAATGTGCTTACCAGCGTTTCAGTAGGCCCATTAGCTGCTAATAGAAAGGCGGCAAACAAACTAGACACACGCGCGCACAGCAGGTCGTAAACAATCCGGTACAAATTGTGCGCACTCTAATTTAGACACCTTGCATTGCGCAACACCCAAACAAAAGAATGCGGTTTTAATTTGTAAATAAAATTATAACATATTATTAATAGTGAAGTTCACGCTCATCTTTCTACTCCTTTGCTATGCAGCTATAGCTAAATTACCATCCCACTTCTCAAAGCGAGTTGGGTCGCTTTGTTTTCAACCCATGTGTTTCAATGCTCCGCATCAGGGGCAAACCCTTCGACCTCAATTTCATCGACGTGGCGTTTGGGACGGTGCAACTTGTGGCACAATTAATTTACCTACCAGGAGACCTCGATCTGAGCGACACTTAAAGGTGCGTCAGGTTGACCTCCTCGTGCAAGGAAGATACACACACGAAACACATTGCTTTGATCTCGAGTGCAAGTTCCGCACCGACTCCGATGCATCTTTGCATCCTGATCCACAGCAATTGACTATGTGTGTTTTTGTGTCCCAGACCGATCAGGACAGTTTGCCAGATGGCCTTTTCCAATTCGTGATGGAGCACGTGTCAGTGTTTTGCAAACCACTTAAGCTTCTAGATCGCGCACACTGGGAAGCTTTGATGAAGGTCGATCGGAGATAGTGTCATAGATATAAAGGAAGACACCGACGATTGGATGTCCAGATTTGCTAGTTTATGGATCATTAGTTGCAAAAACACTGTCACGTACCTTTAGAAGAGATCTTTATCGTATAAAAGCAGTTTGTATAAACTGTTTGGTGTCAGTTAAACTACAGATTGCTACGCTTTGTACAAAGAAATAAATCTTGGAATAAGTTTCTATTGCTGCGACATTATTACAGGAAATTCTGCCGAAAAGTGATAAACTTCCAAATTAGACATGTCCAATTCTGAATAGTCTTCTTTTCCGATATGAATATTCCATTTCCTGCACCAACAGCGGACGTGATGGATTAGGCACATGCAAATACGTACATTCGATTAACCTTCCGGCCTCTAATGCATGTTTTTCTCTCGCGTCTATGCTTTATGCTAATGCTAACTCATTCATCTTCATCGCGCTGGCACGTGGTACGTGATTGTGTCATATTTAATACCATCGATCCGATCAAACCGTACCACCGTGAAGGTGCATTCAAGTTAAAATAGACTGCTGCGAAGGAAAATAAACTATCCCCCAGGCTCCCAACTAACACGCTCACACACAGCCACGGTAAGCAAAACATTGATCGGGCAGGCGCTACACAGCAGGGTGACAATTTCACAATTTACACGGGAGTGTACACGGTACACCAAAGCAATCAGCATCACCCGTACGAAACGAAAGTCATGTGCATGTGTGTACGGAATCGGCGGTGTGAAGCATATGCATCATTTTCGTTGATCGGTTTCCCTACCACCCCGATCAGCATCCTTCCTTGTGGCGTGTAACGATCGCTTCTTCATTGCGTACCGTCACGAAACGGAAGTATCCAGGTCCGGTATACATGGTGTGTACTGCACAGCACGAGCCCGTAACCGTTGGAAAAACGGGTCGAGGACATGCGGCCACATTCACGGACTTCAATGTGAAGAATTTATTGCCACTTTCCACCGTGCGCGTGGAAAAACACCACCTCCAAGATATGTGGCAGACTAATTGAGCATACAAACTAGTGGGATGTCGGGAGGGTTTATGAATATGCGCCACATTTGTTCCACACGGGGACGGAAGACGAAAGTGACCAGTTTAGGGGGGTTGCATTTGAGCGTGAAAACAAACGGAGACAATTTATAGCGATCGATTCATTTGCCTATTTCAGTGGGGACGTTTTCGTTTACACCTTTCATCATTATTCCCAGTGGAGGAATAGAAACTGTGTTGATTATTCAGCTTTCTAAAAACCGAAAATATTACCCATCGAAAGAATTATTACTGTCAAACTTACATGTTAGATCTCTCTTCTTATGCTTCGTATCGTACGAAAGGCGACACCTGGCTTCCGTTTCAGGTTTTCGACTAATTTAAGCATAATTTGTATCACTGTTCAACGTCATCAGTCCACGTGTAGCTCCAGTTTACCTGTGCAAGAGAGTAGAGAAAGCGACGAAAATTAACTTTAAATCGATATCAATTAGGGAAAACTATTTATTGCCATTTAATTGATGTGTAAAGCTCGTTCATCATCGAGAGCAAAAGATCAATGTCGCAGCGGAACGCTTTTAATTAAAGGTTTCATAAAATGCAAATGAAAAATGCAATCTCAAGGTGACGGGACGTGTCATTAAGGTTTTTAAAAATGCAATAAGTTAGCGGCGGTTACAAGTGCTGCGTAAACCTTCAAAAGAGATGCTAATTTATGAACTAAAAACAAAAGAAGATTATAAAAAACTATCTAAAAGGAGCTTCTCGAGCCACAATATTGTATGTGACAAAACTGTCGGTAGTCAATGGCGTGCTAAGGGATATACCGTCTTGTTATTGCATAATGTGATATTTCACACACATACTGGACTTTACACAGACCGTGTGCGCCTTGGCGCCATTGAGGGCACTACTTTGAGCGAGTGGCATAAATTTGCCACCACTTGCTTCTTGCTTTGTTGTGTGGGGGGAACAAACATGTACAAAAGGTACCAGAAAACTACCGGGACAGTACCGTACATTATCAACTGTGCCAGTGGGACGCTTCTGGCATGTTTTGGGAGTGGAATATCGGTTAGCCAAAACGCGGAATGCGGCTCCCTTAGGGCGGTTACAGAATACCAGCACCCGAGAGTTCAGAGTTCATTTCGGTCCACCACGTTGCTTGATGAAAGCTTATTGGGCGACAGAGGCAGGTAGCCTGAAATGTGTCCACCATGATCATGAGAGCTTGTAGCTGTGGAAAGGTCGAGGTTATGTTGTGCCCGCTCTGGATGACCTTTTTGGCGGCCCGCTGTGTGAGAATTAATTTTTCCATTTTATTTCGATCGTTCATAGCGCCCAAGTGGTTTACAATGAAATGGGTCATTTTTAGGTTAGTTTTTGATCTTGGTCGAACTGTGTCTTGCGGAAGAAGACCATCACATAATTTTAGAAGTGCCCATTTTAAATAGTCTCCCGATCAGACATTCAAAAGAAGTATCCTATGGAGTTACTCATGTACATCATATGTTCAAAGAACATGTTCTATATTTGGCAAAAATGAATCAGGATGTCACCTGCTAATACGACAAACAGCATAGAATCTTCTCGATCGAGCTGACCTTAGCTTCAACAAAAATAGCCCGCACACTAAACATTCGCATAGCACGAGAACAAAGCAAACTCCCCGCATGGGGACTTCCCAAGGCCAAGGGGAGGATTGGCACGAACGTGAAAACTCCTTTCGCATCCGTCCGGCACCAATCGGGTTCTACATCGGCATCGAAGTTGCAGGGCTATGGCAGCCCAAGGTGAAATTCCTTCGCGCAACTCCATCCAATTCCTTCGATTTCCAGCTAGCCAAGATCGATCGATTGAGGCGCATCGAAGTTTTGTGATTCAACCGCCGAGGGTCTCTTTGTGGGTTTGGAAGGCGTACAACTCGCCCTCGAATACAATGGCCTGCTGCGTGTACGTACCCGTCAGTAACTACAGCGCAGGCGATCGAGCACGTACCGCCACCTACTACCACCCCTCCTCTCCATAGGTCGTATTGGACGAGAGAATGCTTCAGCCACAAAGTAAACACATTCACCTGTAGCGTGCAAACGCGTGCCACCTTTAAGGGTCGTTATTTGCTTTATTTCTGCATCGGCGAGGGTGTGGGTAATGCGGAATTGGAATGGTAACAAACGCACCAGCCGTGATTTGAGTATGCCTCACCCTTCACCCATGGACCGATCTCGCACCATCATTAACAAGTACCCACAGCCATCCATCCCTGGCGTCGCCTGATGCAGTGTGTTGTCGATTCGATGTCCATTGATGGCAAAACAAACCGTTTCATAATTAAAGTACCGGACCCGCCAGGTCTAATTGAATCATAACAGGAGATTATTGGCCCAAGAGGGGAAACCTAGCCGATGGGAGCGGAGGGCGCCGTCTTGTTGAGCATTTGCGGCGTAGCCCTTCGGTGTCGGTAGCGCCACATTGGCCAGAAGAATGGTAACAGGTTCACTGTACTCTCAGCGACCATACCTAATGAATTTAGTTCTACTCGATCATGGCTCGATGAAAAAACAGTTGATGCTGTTTGCTTAACACACACCGCCACTCGGATGGTGTGCAGTATAATGGATCGGCTACAATTCCGTAGCTCGTAAATGCTTGTTGGAAATTAAATTAAATTTCAATTTAGACACGGCGGGGTGCGCGTTTGTTTATGTGTTTAATAAAATTTGTTAGCCTGTCTTGTACATTATTTGCAGATGCTATAAATTTATAGCGATTCTACTTTGTTGCCGGAGTTTACAATCCGTTTGCAATGCATTGAAGAAAGGGTCATAGGGTACATGTAGTATAAGTTCTGAAACGAACTTGGTTGTTTGGTGTCATTCTTATGGCGGCCTAATCTTGCCAACCATTTCCAAGAGCTCAACACGTTCCTAGGTTTAGAAATGGAAACCCACAAATCATCTTTCGCGCTACAGCTTAAATGTTGCTCTCTATTTCTTCTAGTGAGTCACACCCGAGCTCCGGTCCTAGTATCGTTTTAATGATCGGCTTACTTTCAGTCGGCCATATCCTATCTCAACGAACCTAACCATAATGTACACCTCCACAGGTAACAGCACATTCTCTACGGCGGAAAAGGTATCCTCGAGGACAAAGCGGACCAGTTCCCAACATTATTCCAACTGTGGACACTAGGTGGTGTATATGGACGTGTATGCATGCCCAGTAAGCACGCGTAAATTATCGTCTCACAAATGATTATGATTTTAGGTGTGTATGTGTGTCTCTTGTTTGGCTATCGGTGTGCAGGAAACCACACCGCCCGGATCATATGGTCAGTGGGTCATTGGCGCGATTGGCAGTTGGAATGTTACCGCTGTGCTGTTCCACATAAGAAAAACGAACGATTTAACGATTTTGCAGTAACATTTCTGATGGCCTTCGGTTGGTGGGTGGGTGGATTTAAATCTAATGGTCAAGATTGTGATCGGCACATGGTTTAAGATTTTATCTTCCCGCTCAAGGTAGCAGAGTCGGAGCGTTTTGTGACGGTATCTTAATGCGTGTTTTTATTGTCTTAGCTGCTCTATTAAACATCAAGAGGAACACTGCAGATAAGAGCTCCAGCACCATGCAGTGAATTAATAGGCTTAACACCCCACACAAAAGACGAATAGCGGTCATCCATTAAACTGTACTTTCTGCAACCAACCGTGGGCGCGTCCGTGGTCGAATGTCAAGATCTTCCGATTGCGAAAAGCGCGCTACCCATGTACTGTTTTGTTTTGCAGTTTTTTTTTTATTTTCGTCGGTTACACCGGGCCTACAAACTGGATCCGTGACCGCGCTAATGGGCAGCTACGACCCGGCCAACGGCCTCCGAAGACGATCACAACAAGGCGCGCGCGTGCCCAACAATAAGGAAGCCATCGCAAAAACCGAAGGGGCGCGCGTCCGCTCGTTGAACCGAATCCACGAACCTGTCGGTCGAGTCCATCAACTTTTACCTTGACACTCCGGAGCACGTTGAGGAAGCATGTCGGTGGCTACTAGTTTTCCCTTTCCCGTGCGTTTGTGGGGTGCTTTTTAATTGTACGTGTGTCAAGATGCGCCCCTGCAGTGGACAACCACACACCTGATGCGGTGATGTGATTATTTGCAGAGCCCGAACATGTTTGCTACTTCTGGAATCGGGCAAGCAGATGCCCTCAAACAGCAACGATAAACTGTTTTTTATTTTTCTTTTAATCCATACCGACTACCGACGCCCTGCGCACCGGTAAATTGTACGGTTCATTACGCTTTCCTGTCCGACAAGCCGACGAGTGTAGTGTCGATGCGGAATTCCGTAATTGAGCTGAGTGGCTACTGGACACAAACTAAACGATCGTTCGTTCAGGTCTGTTTAAGATTCAAGTTTTGGTCATATAACCCGGCAGGCGTTTTAGGTCTGAGCACAGTCATTCCCTTTTTATTGCCTTTTAAATGCTCTTTTACAGACATCTGAAAAGCTTATTTTTTATTTATAAGCAAAAACCACCCAGTTGGATCGCATTGAGTCAAACACAAGAACGCCCAAAGCGGTGCGTAGAACGATTCTTACAACATCTTTCCTCCACCCAAGGAGTAAATGATTCATCACCGGCAATAGAGGGCGCGCACTCCACCCAACCAAGGTTGAACATGTACACTGGGGAGGTCCTCCTATTAGCTTTCATTAACCGTCAACCACCCAGCAGCGGCCCCGTTCGATGGCTAATTAATATTCTTAATACGTCACCCGGCGTGCGGGTAAAGCCATTGCTACCACACTTCGTAAAATGGATGCCCTGCGAGACCCTACCCGTCGTCGTTCGACGTACCATAGGCATTTACCAACTAATTTCCGCCCTCGAATATTCAGCATCGGCCAACCAACATCCGCCATTGCACAACGCGTGTTGAGAACGCGCATTGAACCGGAAAAAGGGCGCAGAGTTGCGGGTGCGTACCCAGCTTCACGATTAATAACTTCATTACTTCACCGGGCGGGAGGTGTGTACGCTTTGCAACCCGGTTGTTTCATCGCAAATGGTGTGGAGTTCTTCCGATTTCCGATGCAAGTGCAGCCGGGTCTTCGAAATATACGCCCGTTGTTTACATAAAAATGTCCGACATACTTTTAAGAGCTTCCAGTATCGAACTTTGCGAACATGCGAAGTCTGTCCGTACAGTACCTACGTGACGACATTAGGAAAAAGAAGGCGAACCAGACAAGATTTACGATATGGTGGTAGTGAGTGTAAGTTTACAAATTGGCATATTATGTCGAATGGAGGATAGAAGTTGTTGGAACATGCTGTAATACGGGGTTCACCGGACGAATTCCATTGCGATTTAGGGCAGAGTAAAAGAAGGAAGTATACACTATAAGCGAAGATCACCTGGCTCCAAGAAATACACCTACTATAGTTGTGATTCATTCACGTTGCCGTGAAGTCATCGTGGTAGTCACTGTACGATCGTTTACCCCTTCGCATTCACTCCTCTAGCCACACACGTCACATAAATTACACACGCACGCAGTAAACTCGACAAGAATGCTAATTGTTGCCACGCAATCCACACCAACACTCCTTACCGAAAACCTGCCGCAAGTGCATCTTCACATCTTCCCAACAACCGCGTGTTGCCACCGTGTGCTCCTACCCAGTTTTGGAGAAGTCTTCAGGTTTTACTGTTATTATGCGCGAATCCGTAATCGTATCGATTAGAATTCTACTCAGCTTAAGACACACTTCGACACTGGAGGCGATCACATCTTTTTGGTCCGTCTCGTGCACCGGCCGTAGCACAACTCACGCAATCGAAACCACCGCCGGGATTCGGGACCTCATGGTGACTGAACAGCTGATTTACAAGTGCGCATATTAACCGCGCCCACCGAATCCTGCAGAGTTTCTGTTCCGCCCGATGACGAAGATAGATCGCCGCTACCGTGTCCCCTCCCGGCGAAAGAAGTGAATGGTGAACGGACCCCCATCTCAAAACGGGGCTTTTGCCGTGCTGGAGTGGAGGGAGTCGCTCGGATCGAAAGGATCACAGTAAGGTGGACAGTTTCGGTAAGGTAGGTTAAACACTTCCCCGCTAAGGAGTTGCTATGTTGCTAATTGAATCATGTTGTTTTAGATATAGCTTACCTAAACACCGGAGCGAAAGGGACAGATACCATGGGTAAAAGATCAGTTCCTTAAACGGACAGTACGCGAGTGAGCATATGAAGAAACCTTCACCCTTAAAGGTGCGAATTAGGTGCAAAAATAATAGTTCCGGAACAAACCCCTGCCCCCAGCACGGGTGGCATAACAAAGTGACCGTGGCATACCGATCGTTCCCACTACCTTCCAGTTGATGATCGCATGCGCATGCTGTGACGATTGATCGGTTCAATTTTCGGCCTGCTAGAGCTCGTACGTTCTAAATGCATTCAGCTCGATCTTGTACGGTACGTGCAGTATGATGATGGTGATTACCTTCATAATCATATTAACACAATCGTTCGCTTCAGATTCCAAATGGACTCGAGGGAATAATGGGGTTCGTCGCCTAGTCGTCGTGGTATGCACTTTTAAGAGTGACCACTCCCGCAAGCACCGGACGTGAAGGTGAAAATTAGCTCTATTTATTTGGCCCCCAGTTTCTTTTTGTTTAGCCTATGACATGCGTTATGTTACGAAAATGGAATCAATTCATCTTAACCCTAGGACACACCGTTGGAACCGTTTGTGCTTCTAGAATATCCTTGAAGAATGCAGGCGCTGTCATTTCGGGGGTGGTGTCCATTCACTTATTGGGTACCGATTTCAGGGATTTTCGAGTGTACTTCAAATGCACGCGTGTGGGCTCGTGTATCGTTAGCTCTTAAACAAATATGCATACCACCTTCGAGTACCTTCACTCAGCAAACCCTAACATGAAACCATATTACTACCTTGGAAGCAGACATTGATCGCAAAAAGGGAGAGAGAAAAAAATAACAAGATGCATGTTTCATTACTCCCCTGTTCGGTAACCAAACGCAGCTAACAGCAAACAAGACAAATTTTAAACTGACATTTTACATCTCAATTTCTCAAAGACCTCAGCGTCAGCCGATACGCTGCCTTGGTGCGTGCCTTTGGAAAGGGAACGTGCGTGAGCTATGCGCGTGCGTCGATCGTACGCAATGATTGAACGGTGGCAATCGGTCCCCTGACAGTGTGAAATATTGGGAACCTTTAACGAAACACATCCCACAGGTAAGTTGCTGACGGGTGTAGTACATTCTATCAATGTCCTTCCTTGGTAAAAAAAGATCAGATCGGATAAGAGACTGGAGAGCGTTTTTAGCTGGTGGCACATAAATCCTTGACCCGCACTCCAGCTGGGCCCGTTGACAGAACAATTTTTGGGGAATCGAGTGTCCCTCTTGCAAGAATGTCTCTATTTCAACGAGATCCTAATCTTGACGGAGCGTTGTAATCGGCTCGTTAAAGAAAATCAATCAAATTTTATGTGACTTTGTTGCGGTTGTCTAAGCGACTAAGAGCAGGCCACGTTTCATCAGCAAGAAGCAATAGCTCAACGATACATCAATTGCTTCAATTTGTTCGATGACGAAAATAGACCTCCATCGGCGTTTCAGGAAAGAAAACCGCAACGGCTCAAGGACGTCGGCAATTATGAGACTTAAACGACAGTAATTCTGCATCTCTTGCACATGCACCTAATTGTGCAGGAATCCGCCGCACCGTTACATTATCTGCCCACGCGTACAACAAAAGGCCACTGGGTGGTGTGTGGTGAACCTCCTGCCAGCTGGGAGGATAATAAAAAGCGAACAGACAGAGGAAACTTAACCCAATGATCGGGTGGCCTTATTTAAAACATTGGCTAATGTTGCGATCTCACCAGGTTGTGCCGAGTACGGCACCTTTTCCATAATGATGCTTAAACCGACAATTTCCTCTTTTTGTTAGGAATGAAAAACAAGGTGGCCCTTACACTACCATGCACTGACATTTGGCAATACGAAACAAAAACTCCCTGCAGACATTTCGCAAGCATGCAAACTTCCTCTTTTGTGCATATCGCGCCGATCAACGGTAGCACCTTGTGTTTGCCACGAATTGTGACCCCTCTGAAGAGTAGTTCTTGTTTTCGCCCTCTTTTTTTTGCTTAGTTCTGGGTTTGAGGTAAGGCTAATCGATTTAACTGCGGCTAACCCATACACGTGAGACGCAGCCGACCCATAACCTCGCGCAAAATCATCGACATTATCGATTCGATTTGCATGCTTACAGAACTAACTTCCAGTAGTAGTATCCTGCAATGGGGAGGGGTCTCTGAGGCAGTCGATCTCGTTGGAGCGCGGGTTAATTTGAGGTGTCGTATTTAGGTAACGAGGGTTGAAGGGTTGCTCCGAAGCTAACGGGGTAAATGATAGCCCGAGAGAATTATTGCCACATCAGCTGTTGAGCCGATCGGAACAAGGAACGATGTGTCGCAATCGGTGAGCAATACTTTTGTTCGTTTGCAGCTGTATCGCATGGTTTGTGGTTAATTCGATATGATTAAAGGTTCCTGAAAGGCAGGCACCGTGTGTTTGTCAGTTGTTAAGGTGGAAGTAACCGCCGCTGTAAGGTTGTGAGACCTGCTTTTTGGACGAGAATACAGCAAGTGTCTTACAAGGTAAAACGCCCAACAACTCTGCAATTGGGTTGCTGATGGGAGACGAACTGAAATATCCTTATCGGATTCGGAAACTCTCTTACACCTTGTCCTGTTTAACCAAATCTATTGGTGTCAGCATTTCCCAAGGCCATATAATCGAAACTATACATTCTTAATCGCTTCTCAATTCTCTTTCTTTATCAGCACATTTTGTCTACTTTGTCAACTTGGTGGCTGTCATAACTGTGGCAACCTCCCTTCTAAACGCAACTGTCACGTTAAACGTTCGCTCCCGGGCACTCACACGGCGGACCACCCATTACCGATCGTGTCAGCTAATCTAACCACAGAAACAACCCCAACCCACCAGTACCGTTCTGTGTGAACCCCTTATTGCACTTTTCCCATCATTTTGGCACAAACTGACTCGGGTCGCGCGTATGCCAGGGTAATAATAATAATAAAACACATGTATCGTAATAGCATATTTATGTAATGAGTCCTCTCACGTGTACTCCCTTCCGGGAGTCGCCCTCTGCGAAGGAGTGGCTTCATGCTTTTATCACCTTCTCCTGGGACTTGCCGCTTTAAGGTTACATTTAAACCACTTTTTGTCTTTCTACTACTGCGCCGTGTCCCGTACACGCGGTTGTGAGTTGCAAGTTGGGTAGAAACATAAATAATATAAACGTGATTATAAACATATTGATTGTGGGCAAAAGGCTGGCTTGCGTTCGCATGGCTTGCCTAACTATCCTATTAGTATTCCTCAAATGGGATCATTCCAATCCAATCCAAATGTGTCTCTTTTCCGTCAGACACTACTTTTTGTTACACATTTTAAAGCGATGTTTTCTTTCTCCACCCCAACAATATGCAGCACCGTTGGGGTTGGGGTTTTCCAACGGAGATTGTAGTGCAAGCCGTGCACAGGTTTGCCATTTTCCTTACCCATTACCATGCGCATTTGGTGAGTTGTTGTTTTTTTCTTCCTTCTCTACTGCAACGGCCAAGACCGGAGTGAGGCAGTGTGGCGCCACGTTGGGGTGGTACGGGTATGTTTATTTTTTCGGTTTCCTTCACAAAACCGACCTGATGAAGTGAAGTGTGCACACATGATTTTCCGCCTATCGGGCCCCGTTTTCTCCACCCGTCTCATCAGCACGGTGAACGTGACAAACGGGGCCATACACGACGCTGAGCTATATCGTATTTGAGCGGGGGTACCCCAAGTCTGGTGACCAGCGCGATTCGATCGGGCACGATATTTGCAATCGGACCAGTTTTGTGCGCCGGTCGGTGTCCTGCTTTCGATACTTTCCGACAACGACGCACCGTTCGACCATGGCCAGCCTCAATACGAGACGGAGTGAATGAAGCCCTCCACAGTGACCACCACCTTCAACCGCGGAGCTCGAGTAAGGGGGAGACTTTTGTTAGATAATAGTGCTGGGGCAAGGTTGAAATAACCAACCAAACTGATCTCATTGTTTCAAGCAAAAGCTACTTCCTTATTTATCTGTTTGTTTGAACAAATCAATAGTTTTTTTGTAATTAGTTCCACGGCGTTTACGCTAATTTAGTGTAAATAAGTCCATGCCCACAATAACATTTATTGGCATGAAAAATCGATCTTTAAAATGTGCTAATGACACTCGATCACAGAGTGCACTTTATCAGGGGCACACGCGCGATACACAACATTCGCGAATTCCCGAATCCATAAATCACTTCCAATAATTGTCCCCGCTTCAATAAGCCGCGAAGGACGGCAGTTAACCTTTTTTGTGCGCCATCCGTGTTTCAGCGGCGGTGTCAGAACAGGTTGT
>AXCM01001150.1:0-44536 GCA_000473375.1 Anopheles culicifacies
CATGTCTCTGGTGATCTGTGAATAACAAATGATTTGGTAAATCCACATCCGCCCCATAAGCCAGTCAATGAAACACTCAACCAACGGCTACCGTCCAATTGGTTCTAACTGCTTAAAATTCAATTTGAAGGCGGTATATTCGTGCTCTCGCCACAAAACGCTTGCCAAAACGGGCAAAACTGCAGAAGCGCAAAAATGGGACGCATTCATTCATACCCAGCACCGGAAGCCTTTGCGCGAAGGTCCAGTATTGACAGCCCTCATCAACGAAAGCAACCTCGGGAATGACCACTGGGCGCCGGATTCCGTGGTAGATTTCGGGAGGTGGTCATATGGACGAGTCGGTTAATAAATAATAAATGAATTTAGTTATGCAAATGGCAAGGCAATTATGTGCATAAATATCGCATTAAATTCTTTCGATTTCTTACCTTTAGCAAACAAGAGCGTCCGCAATGGGGGGTGTAGATGAGTCCGTGAAAACTGCATTCACATTCGTTGGTGTGTTCGTTGCATTGAGTGGTTTTGGCGGGCAGCCTGTCAATGATGGAATGGCTTGTCATGAGCGCATGCGGTCCGTTACCGAAGCTGAAGAAGCTGCTGTTACCCTTTTTCCGGTGGTATTAATCTGCATGCTAGGGCGAAAGGGTGCCGTGGCGAGCAGGTGGGGAGAATGGCGAGAGCTTTTAATGCCACCCATTTCTCGATGTGAACGGATTCAGTCAAGCTGAATAGTTCCACGGGTCAAAGAATCCGCTGAACTCGTTCGCTTCGGGGGGTTTTTCTTCCTCATGGGGCTGCGAAGGTGAATTGAAGTATTGGCGAAGATAATTTGAATAATGTGGATCCAAACAGTGGAAGGAATCATTTTGGGCTGGGTGTTTCTGTTTTTTTTTTTCTTTTTTGTAGAAGGTAGAATCGGTAACAATGGAAAATGAAAAATCATGGCAATTGTTTCACGAGAATTCAAGGTCCGCCGAACGTTAATGATCTCGCTTAAAATGGTGATTTTGACGAAGGTCTCTCTTTACGACAGAATGAATTCTTAAAAAAAAAACACTTCTTGCTTGAATGATTCACCACATTATTATTAACTCTGTTTTCATACAATGCATTAACGTGTATGGAATACTGGCTTTAATTGAAAATCATTCATAAAGCTCTTTTAAATCTTCTCAAACATCAAGCAATATGAATAACTCTAACTCTGATCTCGTTTCCTTCTTATTGCAATTACACTAATGGACTAACATAAAATGTTTTAAATTGAATTTTGCATTCAAGGTGTAAATCAGCACGGCGTCCCCGTGGTGGTCAGTGCGAGTTCGCGCAGAACATTCACCTGCACTGAATGGCGCCAGAAAATCAGACAGACTTTTACTGGCTCTGGTACCAAATCGAATAGTTTATGAAAGTTTATCTGGTTTTTTCGTTCGTTTGTTTGTCTGTTCATGCATTTGACTTCAAACGGTTGATTTGACTGCGTTTCAATTAGTTTAATGTCGTCGTTCCATTCCAAAATTGCCGGAGTTGCTTTTCATTAAGGTGTTCCATCAACACCGATAGGTGCAAAGGATGTGCCTGTTTTTGCTGAATGCAGTCAGGCACAAACAAACAATCACATTGAGTAAAGCATTCAGACTAGTTTTTGTAAAAAAATATGCTATTTAAAAATCCCTTGACCCCAAATTGACTATCTATTGAAGTTACGTAAACATTGTCACACATTAAAAAAAGTCTCAGAGCTCCTGAGACTAACTGTGCACATTTCCGTGGGCATAGCGCCTTCCTTCATTCATGTTTGTCCATATGTCATGTCTGTTTGTTTTACTATTAATGAGTGTTCTTCTGCCCCTGCCACTAAACGGTGACTGGTCGGTCTTATCAGGCTGGAAAATTCTTCTAAAGTCCTTGACACTCTGAGGCAACAATGCAACTCGGGCGATAAGAGCCCATGAGTTGTCGAAAGAGTTGAGAAATTTTGATCACACAAGAAGGTAAGGCACAAAGTCTTGAGACACTTCACACCGCCCCACTTCTCGGGGTCTTTGGCATTCCGGCTACCGTTGTCCCTTAGGCGCTACTAATGATTGACTTGAACAGGACTTTCGACTTAACCATGCAGAGCATGCAGGATAATGAGAGATGCAAAAATGGAACGCTAAATAAAAACGCCCGACAGGTAGAACAGTTCCTTTTAAGAATGAGCTAGAACAAAACCCGGGACTCGGGAGTTTTTCCAAGGAATGCATTCCATCCAGCGAAGGGGTCTTTGGTTGCACATACACTCCGTGCAAAGGTTTTCACAAATATTTGAATTGGTTCCATGCTACCGGATGCCTCTTGCGTCTCCCCAACGCTGATAGGCAATAATGAGCAGACAGGATACCTTAGCCATTGGCCGTACAGGTGGCTGGTGGCCCTCCCTGGTGGCGGACGGGAAAAAGGGACGCGGTACACGGAAACGGCATTATTGTTTTTCGTCGCGCTACCGTTTCTTTTGTCGCCAGGATGTGACGAAAGATTTTGCATCGTTAAACACGTACGCGTCACGTATGGTGCTTTCAGCTTAAACTCTGCTCCGTCAAACGGTTAAAAGCGTACCAGGCGTAGTTTCCTCTGCTGGGGGTACTCTTTGATGAATCGAAACGACAGCGACAATCATAATAGAAAGCAGTCGAGCAGATAAAGCGAAACAGCTAACCAACCCAACCCAGGGCATAGCAAGAAGGCGAGTAAAAAAAACAACAACAAGCCAACAACAACGCCAGATACTTATGAACGCCAGCGCAACATCAATCAACAACAGCAACTTAACATTGGAGAAATGATTCGAGCGCGACTTTTGCGACAATGACGTCCGATGTCATTTGGGAAATTGGAAAAAGGGAAAACCTCCTCCAACAATGAAGTGGGTGGAAGGATAAAAACATGCTGCAGTGGATGTTTTTTTTGTTTGCTCCAGTCGCACAACCACGCAGCAAAGAAGACAGTTGTAGTAATTGTCTCATTAGTAACGCTTCGCCGATTTGTCGCCACGAGATGGAGTAAGATATGCTGCTCCGGGAGGGTTAAAAGGTCTCATGCACACACTTTACTCTACACCATGCGGCTAACAGCAATCGAAACACTTCGATGACATTTGAGAGTTCCCTTTGTGTGTGTGTGAGTGTCCCCTCGGGAGAACGAATGTTTATGATAGAGATATCAATCACCTTCGTGGGACGAATTCCTGTGCAAAGTTCCGGCCCAAGGAAAAGGGCCAAAAACACCCTTTGTAGACGTTTCACATTTGTTTTACAATGTTTGCGAGTATCAATGCGAATCGATCGAATGCCAGACTGTGACGAATCGAATGCGGCATGAGGTTGGGAGTTGGAGCTGGAATTTAAAATATTTCCCGCAAGGATTCGCAAGCAGTCGGAGACGGAATACGGTAGCCCAAAAACTGTCTGTAAAATTGAAAAATGCTGTGAACTTTAAAAATGCAACACATCTGGCCGTGGCAGGGAGATCGTCCACTCGGGAAATGGAGAAATGGGCTACAGGAGCGTAACAAATAATGCAATAAACAACACAGCGAACGATATGCATTATAAATTTATGAATGTTTAGATTGTTTTGCTTGAATTGAAATTGAATTTCAAAATCGCATCCAATCGCATTCGCTATTCGCTAGTGTTGATCGAATGATGACATTCTGAGATCTCACTCCCAAACAACATCGGCCATTGTCGTTCCCTCATTGCACCTCCAACTAGTCCAATCCGCCTCGAGAACGGAAGTAAAACCCATTTGGCTTAAAAAAAACACACACACAAAATCAGAATTCATTGAGCCACCCTAACGCCATCGCCGCCCCCAATTCCAACGATCAATCCAGTTTAGTTTCTATTCAACCCGCAATGGGTCAACAATCGAAACACAACACGGCGGTGCATTGATGTGGTGTTATTATTTTCATTTCAATTGTATTGAGACAAAAAAAAACAAATACAACAACCAAACCGGAAACCGACACATCATGGCGGTATTTCTCTATCCGATCGCTCATCAAAACCATATCATCACGCTGTCCCATGGGTCAGGGAGGGGGGCTTTATCCGGAAACTACCGGGCCATCCAATTTCCAGCCGATCGAACCAACGCACTTGTTTCGCTTTCCACCACATGCGAGGTGACACTTCCGTAAACGGCAACATCACTGGCACTTTTCGTCGCGTTCCTTTTTGTTTCGTGGTGGTGGCTTACTGGTTCGCTGGTGTGGTCTTTTGTTTCGTACCGGTCACACTTTGTTGTTGTTGTTGTTGGGTCCCGCTTCCGTAAATTGGATAACCTTGTTTGCCTTTCCTTCTTGTCTCCTTGTGCCACCAGCTGGTCCCTGGCCACCATTTCTCTACGTTCCATCATGTCGGCGGTGGCGTTGTGACGATGGTGTTAAATTTATTCCGCATATTGAGCATAATTAAGTCCGTCACATAAACAGCGCGAGCGGAACGCTTGTATCGGAACGCTTTGAGTGTCTAACTGTCCGTTCGAACAGTTTATTCAATTGAAGGTTAAGCTACTGCCGATCGTTCCTATAGATGGGTTTTGTGTAAAAAAAAAAAAAAAAAAAAAAAAGGGCACAAAAAGGAACGAGAGAGACTGTTGAATGTGTAAAATGGAATAAAACCCCAAAACAGAAAACCCAATGAAAACGCCGACGATATCCGTTGGCATAAATTTTATATTATTCTATTGAATTTTTAAGCACCGAGTCCTTTGCTCGAGTGGTCCGAAAAGGGTGGACCTTTGTCGGGGAAAAAGGAGGAGAGGCTGGAAGTGGGTCCACAAAGCCTCCCCACCCGGAACGGCGTTTGTCATTCGCTTTGTTCCCGGAAGGGGTTCCAGTTGGTTTCTTCCCATACGCCAACGAGTGCGAGAGAACCCTTTTAGCCGCTGTGTCATTTCTATCTCATTCCAGAACAATTCGATCGAGTTGATGTTGGCGGGGTTGACTCTTTTCAGCCACATACACGCACATGCAATAAATGCAAATGACGATGCTGGTCAATCGATGGTCTGGGAATGAGGGCCACTTCCAACGACCCAACTTTCCTTCCCTTCACTTGCCTTGCGTTAATAAGTTCATTAGCAATCGTAAAGAAAAACCGACCACAAATTGAATCGTCCGTTTGACACTTCATCGATCAATACGTGTCACAATAGAGAGGCCGATCGAAACGGTCGGGTTTCGATACAATTCAATTCGTTAGGCACTTTCCCGAACATCATCCGCCTCAACCTCCAGAGCATTGAAGAACTTTGGTCAAATATTTTGCAAGTCATCAATAAACGAACGAGTCGCATGGGAGCGTGTGGAATCCGTTTCGAATTGCTCGCTGGTTGGTGGTATCTGTTGGTTTTTCCCAATTAACTTTTGTATTAGTTTAGGACGATTCGGGGTTTTTGTTGGTACCGTGACGGATCGACCACGATTTTGATGAGATTAACAAGACAAATAGCTCCAGTACGTTTGTTGTCCCATTGAACGTGCGTTTTCTGGCCTTAATCAATTTTCATTTTCAAACCCCCAAGTACCCTCGGTGGTGGCCACACGGTTCCCGGGTTGACGGGTCGGATCTGCTCCAGAATGACATTTCGATTTCTTTCAGCTTCGTACCGGGCACGGAACCCGCTCTACGTGACGCTATTTAACAGGCTTATTTTCCGCTCTATTAGTGGTTGTGAAAATGGGCCCAGCTCGTGTTTGGTCGAAAAAAAAAAACTTCCTGCCCGTCACCGAAAGTCATCCGGAGTTGGAGGGTGTTGATTGATTGATTTAGAAGGAATACATTCCCGGCATACACAGTGGGCTGACGTTTTTGGGGAGGTCACGCTGGTGTGAAAAGCCATTCCTCAGGAAGGTACCAATTTCCGTGTACTCCTTTCGGATAGACATCCATGTGCAGCGGGAGTTCAACGATCGTCTTAAGAAACAGAGCACTGAAAAGGCTTCTGATTGAACGTGTGTCCTGTTCTTCCTGAAAAAGCGAGCCTGACACCATTTTTGACAGACAGACCGGCTTGAACGTACAAAAGCCTCGGTTCATGCATTGCTGATCCACTAATTGCAAAATCGTACCAACCATCCAGCGAAAGACCGTGAAATCCGTTGTCCGTTTGAGTGATTTTCCGACGCAATTTTCCGAACGATTTGACAAATGCATTAAACATAACGGAAACATGCGAGAGCGTAGTTTTGGGATATTGTTTACGCCGCTTAGCTAGCGAAAATCAACACACACACACATATGTCACTCTGTTCGTTGTAGCTGCATCTATTGTTTGTTTAAAGGAAAAAATAAAACAGATCGCTTGACGGGAAGCTTTTCAACAATAAATGATCGGTTAGACATTAGGTTCGCAGAGAAAAACTGGCAGCCGAGGGCAAACGACATCACCAACTGCCCACCATCGTCCATTGACTTGTATTGTTTCACAATGAGCCAGCATTAATCATATACGCCACACGCTATCAGGCGGGTATTAATAACCAGCGGCCAAAGGCAAATTCATAAATATCATTTTTATGCGTCATACCCCATTCCCGTCGCCACATTTTCCCAAGTCCCTCCTAAGCTTCGGATTTGGATCCACTGCCGAAGGGAGACAAGATCAAAGCCACAGATAGGGAGGGAAATGGAGATCGCCACTGTGGGGAACTAGAGGTTTTGCAATTGAAGACTCTTTAACTGAATTATTATTACATAGACACACATGACCGCGTCCCGTGAGAAAGATTTTCCCTCACTGACCGCAGAGGGCGATTGTTCTTTGTTAGCTTTCCCGCCATCGCCATCGCCCTCGATCGTTTTCTTCGCCGATTCGATCGCTCGTCATATGCTTTCTCCTTTGTTCTGCACCTGTACCCCTGGTCTCTGGCCAATGTCCGGTCGGCTTCTCACACTCGCACACTGGCGGTGGGGATGCTCTGGAAATCGTCCGCGACTCGGGTAGGTATGTAAAGCTTTTTACCACCCGGTTCTTCTTGGGTCATTAAACGGGTGGGGTCATAATTTAGACTGATTTTTCTCCTGCCCAAACCAGCACTTCGACTGATGTATTTAATTTTAATCCTATCGCTCCGTCTCAACCCCGGCGGCTGTTACCGTTCGAACTGGGCGCAATTGAACGGAACACGGATGAACTTTTTTTTTGTTTTTGCATCGTTAAGTCATGCAAGATGGAGCGAATGGTGCTGTTAGGGAATAGAACGTGCAAGGCAAATGGAAAACACCGGAGGGAAAGAAAATCCCACTATCACTCATCATCTAGTTTATTAAGCATGTATATTTCTTCTGTTTTATATCCTCTT
This sequence comes from Anopheles culicifacies, assembly GCA_000473375.1. NCBI lineage: Eukaryota > Metazoa > Arthropoda > Insecta > Diptera > Culicidae > Anopheles > Anopheles culicifacies. The sequence continues at coordinate 7,361 of AXCM01001150.1, forward strand.
TCTCTCACTCTCTCTCCCCGGTGGGGTTTGACTGTTTGAGATCCACCATACCAAGAGATCTAGCTTCCTGCCATTCGCTTCACAGTTTTTATTCCATCCGAAGCGATCATTTTCCCGTTCGCCGAGTGGTTGATCTTGTAGTGCGTCAATTTTCCTTCTTCGTTTGCGTCGGGTGCGATTGTTTTTAATGTCAAAGTGATAAACCGGAGGCGCTTGATTTTCGTCTGGGTGGGGCGAGGGGAAAAGCAATGAAATGCTACAGTGTCGGCAGTGGCGGCTGATGGATGGCACAGGTTAAGGTGGTTAGGTAAACGTATAAAGCGCAAAATTAATGAGGGCAAACGGCGAGCGTTTAATGATGAACGGAAATCCATGAACATGGATGGAAAACTATTCCAGAACCAGCAGTCGCCCACCACGGGGGGGTGATGTTTGCCAGTTATGAAGTAGCACCGAGGCGTTGTGGGGCTGTTTGGTTTTTTGCTGTTTGCCGTTTCTTGCTGGCTCGTGGTGAAATGCGTGACCTCGTACCGTAGGTTGTTGTAATCGTTAGCGTTTTATAATTCCCGCTTGTATGTTTGTCGCAAGAGTAACAAAATAGTAACTATTATTGCTGTTGTGGAAGCACTTGGTATGTTTTCAATGTTTCCCAGTGACAACAGTTGTCGCTGTGACGCATGTATGTTAAGCAAAAACAATAGTAAACGAAAGTAAACCACAGCAATACAGTTTTTGAATACATCACTTCAAGCTCTCTTAAACTAAATATTAAAAATATTTCAAAAATTATAGATAAGTACTTTACATTTAATTGATTTCATCTTCAACTTGTGAAACTTCACCCAATAATCTTCGTTGTAGTAGCATGCAAATAAATCAATCAAAATGTAACGTTTGATGCAGTACATGCTTATCTAACTAAAGGTATAGGGCCAAAATTGGCCATAAGGGTGAAAGGGCAACAAAAGATCCCGAACCTATTCACTAATGCAATAAAAACGTAAAACTAATTAATAATAGCTGATAGTTAACCTCAAAGCAAGGCGTTGATGATGGCCAACCAACGGAGCTATCTCACCCCAACCTAGCCGGGGTGTGTGTGTGCGTGCGTCTGCTTGGGGGTTTTTTGTATGTGGCTAACTGACTTATTAGCTTTTGTCTGCTGCAACACTACACTCCCCCCTGTAAAACGTAACAGGGATCACTACGCGCGTCACACTGTCACATACCGTGCTTTGGGTAAACGGATCAAACAAAAGCCACCGGGCGCGAAAGGGACAGAGCGTTCGGAAAAACCTCGACAGAGTGAACTGACCAAAACTGTTCAGTGGTGTTACGATTGACCAACCGAAAAACGCGACCATAAAGCCAAACTAAATTTTTTAATACCTATTATGCTTCGTTGTGCTCTTTTACGATTCCACCCTTCGTCCGATACTCTCCCGTGCCCCGCTTGGGGCCATGTTCTGGGTCTCCGGTCGCATGCTGTCTACAACAACGACGCATGGAGCTTTTCGAGCTCTGGCGAGCATGTGTATGTGTGAGTACTCCAATAGAAAAACCTCGTGCGGAAAACACTGGCAGAAGCCGTGATCAGCCAATGGAGGGGCACACTTTTCCACGGTGTCACGGAACCGATTTGGTGTTGGTATTTTGTTGCGGCGAGATGTCGTTTTTTTGTTTTTTGTTACACTTTATATTTCCTTCACCATCGAACGAACACATGCATCGGTGGATTCGTTAAAAATGCGTGTTATCAATCAATGGAATCAGTACGAGCCTCACGGAACTACTTAGTACGAGGGAGGAACACCGTGTGTATGTAAAGGTGTAACACAAAGAACGCGTCTCTACGCGGGGCTCTGCTTGTGGTTGTAGGCTTCAACCAACAAAAAAAAATACAGGCTAAAATTAAGGCAAACAACATTAAACAGGGAAAGATGATATGCTGGCCGGGTATAGTGCCGGGTTACACGTTTAGGGTCGTTTGCGGAGAACAAAGAATTTTGTGGCTTTTCGCTTCGAACGGTAGTTCTGGCTTTTTTGGAGCGAATTGCGAGTGAAACAGTCTGCCTCGAGGCATGGAAAATGTGTTACGCCGTGTTTGTGGGGGAGCTGCAGAAGGAAGGATTGAAATTTATTGCCAATCGTTGGATATGGACTGATGAAAATGGTTTTGCGGATCGTTTGTTAGGCGTCTTGGAACGTTTGGGCGTTTTTTCGCGGCAACCTGAACAAATTTAGCTCATTTATGAAACGATTAAAACAATAAATGCGACATAATAATGCAGAGGTTGCGGGCGGAACTACAACAGGTAGACGAGAGCTTGCGACTCTGATTGCGTTGAATGTAGAATAAAAGTTGATCAGAGCTGAGAGCTGCTTGATGAAGGCTAATGAATTCACTGTTGTTTATTTGGATAACATTTTTTATTTTAAATGCTGTACAACCAAATCACATAATACAGGAGCGGAACTTCGTTTCGTTTCGTTTTAACTCAATCGCTTACAAATCCTTCCCAGCTGCAGCTTCATCATCGTTAGCCTTCAAGTAGCACAACAATTAATTGTTTTGTTTGTTTGAAATTGCAAGATTTATTGGCCGATACACATTCAGCCTTTAATGGGTTTCCTATGCAAATGATCTATTCCCCGTTTACGGTTCTTGGCAGCCGTGGAAAACCCCGCCGTTGCTCGGGCGTTTGGTGAAAACTCCCGTCCCTGCCAGACTCAGAGCTGAGTCAATTTCGCGGTGGCTGACAAGGACCAACCAACGATCCACCTTCGAGCTAGGCCGGGAATGGTCTCGGTAATAAAATGCACATCAACGGGTGGGGTCCTTCACTTGCTGCAACACACTGCAACAGCATTGGTGGCGAAATATTAGCATAAATATTATTTCCCCGATGCGGAAATCGGAGCAGTCGGTATCGATTACAGTTGGACATAAATTATAATTATCAAGTTTTTCAATTTTGGAAAAAGATTCGTCCCAACCGCACCAGACCAGAGTGTCAGTGCAGGATAAAGGTTTTGTTTCTTCGTTTCGCTCGTAGTCTCTCTCACTTGTGCGCGATTTTCCTGAAAGGTTTTTCCCGGACAGGTCCGTTTGGGAAAAGCGTCGTTTGATTTATTGGTTTGGTGTGCGGCCGCTGAATCCGGTCGAACGATATGCAAATGATGCAATCGCGGCTGATTGAATCCCTAGCTTGCGCCTAGCAGCTCAGTGATAGTAGCCACGGCACACTGCCAGATCCGAACGGACTCAATGACGGGCCGTCGAGTGTATTAGGATTCGAACACATGTTTTCGATGAACAAAACAGTGCCCTTGATGCTGATTTTTGTCCCTGATTCCCTGGATACGAGCCGTGTGGGAACCGCCAAAAGGTTATGGCCTGTACCCGCGACCCTATGTCATGACGTGTCAGCTGGTTTATGCTAATGAGTGCCAAGCCGCATTGTGCGTTGTCTCGCACTCGAACGGTCTCGGCGACATCTGTTGCACGGTACTTGGGGGGCGCCTTTCAATCGCCATTCCAGTACCATCGATGAGGGCTGATATCGATCATCTTTAATGGAAGCGAGTCGTTTTGCGTTACTTTGTGAGGGAACTCGAACACTATACAAGGTAAAGGTGTAATTAGGCAAGTGATGAGACGCGAAGATAGCAGCACACATCGTACTGGTTCCCGGTGACGATCCATAATTAGATGCACCCTTGCAGTGTATTCCACCGCAAGGATCTTACTATCGAAGGAAGTACGTTTGGGTTGAGTGATCAAAATGTAAGAAATGTTGTAACGCCATTCTTTGATACAGCTAAAACATGCATATTTCGACGACTTAGTTCCCCACACGGTTAGTCCATTTCGTTACCGAATGACGATCATTATTCGATCGCATCTTTCGATCGTTAAGATTCCATTAGGAAATATTTTCTCACCGAAAGAACTATTTCTTGTTGTGTTCTTTTTACTCTAATCCTTTACAAAATGCCCGTCTGCGTTCGAATGGGATTTCGAAATCGGATCAAAATTCATCAAAATTTAACGGAAATGACGAATGTGATGTGGAGTTGAATGGAGAGTTCGTTGTATTTTGTTTGAATCGGAAGCGATAGGTGGGAACCGTCCAGTAATCGTTAGTAATGGGAAAATGATACACAAAGCGGTTCAATATTGTTTCGTTCCGAGCAAGAATGTTGGTTTCCCGTCGTAGCGAAGCAGTTTTGTTCAGTTTAACTCTCTGTTTTGTCCAACGGTTTGGCGATCGTGATTAATGATGTTTAAACGACACAAACATTCTTTTGAGCGGGGAAATGTATTGAACGTAAATGCAAATAGTTTTCTAACTCTTACGCTTTTTCTTTCCATTGTGAATGTTTTCACTTTCAATGTGATCACAAAAAAAAAACATCATACCTTTCTCCTAAACCATATGCACAATTTTCGGCACGTTTCATTGAAACTGCACGTCCTTCAACAATGGCATCCGTGAGCCAGAAACCGAACTGTTTCTGCCAATAAGGACAATTTTTCATTTTTAATGATACCGCATACGAGAATGGTTCCGATGCGAATACATTATCGCAAAAAAAAAATAGGGCAAACGACCGGAATGGGTGAAAAGGGTGAATTCGCTAAATAAAACATAACGCCGGAGAAAGTGCGCGTAGCGTAAGAAAGGGGAACCCTTGCGCAGTGGAATGTCTTTGCGCCGTTTGCATTGTGTTCCGCACAGTGTGTGTGTTTGTATTTAATGGTTGTTGTCAAACCAACAATTCCATTAGCAAGCTTATCACAAGTTTAACAATGATGCAAACAAGATTGTGACATATTTCGCAACGACCGCAACGATTAGCGGGATTGATTTCTTGTAGGGTTCGAGGAGGAAAAGTTAGGGAATACTTTGCTCTTATTATCCATCCATCCAATAGAATCATGTATTCCATCAAATTTAAGTTCCATTTCAAACAGAAGTAAATTATACTTAAAGTATTACAACCGTTTCTATAAGTTGTAGAGACATTTTCATCACGTTTCGTCCACACAAACTCTCTGCTGGCGCACAACAATTCCTTGCCGACATGCAACGAACCGATGAAAAATGGTTCATAGAAAAGGATTATGACAAATGGTAAGAAAAGTAAATTGATGAAATTGATCAAATGTACCGAAGCTCATTCCCACCAAAAAGGGGGAAGTAAACCCTTTAGAGGATGGCTGCTTCGCGTACTGTTTATCCCTTGCAAACAAGGGAGACCGCGAAGTACCAGGAAACGGTAGTGTTGCATTATTGTATCGAACAAATCCCAAACTCGTTGACGGGCGGTGGATGAACGACAGTATTTAAATGAACCATCAAGCACACAGCACGGATTCGATCAATATCCGAAATACGGTTCACATTACGCTGATGGGAACGAGTTCCGTTTCGGATGCACCCGGAATAGCTTTGTTATGCAGATGATCGTTTTGATCCTTCCTCGCAGCATTGATTCCATTCCGTACAGAAGCAATTGAGATGATTAATATTCGTCTGTTTGTCGCCCGGGTTGGTTTTGTTCCCATGGATCTTTCAAAGAATGCCCTTCCGGTAGGTGAACCATGAAAAGGATCGCTTCCGGAAAGTGGCGTTCAATAAGCCGATCGTTCGAAGTGGTTCGATTTAGGCTGAATCGTTAAAATACCACCATTTGCTTATGTTTCCGCTTTCGACTGCCTCGCCTGGCCGTTTGAAGTGATTTTTTGTTTGCTATTACACCACACCATGGCGACAACAATCCTGCCGTAAGGATATTGTCGCTGTTCGGCATTCGTTTTCGCGCATCTAAGACTAACATCTTATTTTTACGATTCGACATGCCAAACGAACGTACGAACGCTCGCTCGCCTCATATTCAAATGCGACCGTTCCTTGCGCCCATTTCGTCCTGATTGTACGGGAGGGTGGTTTGTGTGTGGACGATTTAGTGCTAAACGAAAATGAACGAAACATATTTTTGCACCCTCCCCGCCTTTGCTGTCCCGGCTTGCTGGATTTTGGTTGGACACGTACCACAAGCGTGGCGGTGGTGCCGAAGGGTAGTCAATTTCGAAGATGAAAACCGACAGTTCCAATTGGTGGAGTCCAATATTGTGATTTGGGTTGTGCAGTCACTTTGGTGGAAAACGCTTTAGGAATTCATGTAAAATTGACTTTTCCCATCGCACGACGAGCGTGCTGGTATAATCTATGTGGTCAATAAATCAATGCTAAGGAATTGAACCCAAAACAGACGGGCCATGGTTATTCTAATCCGGATTTGTCGAGGAGCACTTTTGGAGGGTTTTTTTCCACTTGCTTTGCACATCGTACGACTTTGGCGAAATGGTGTGGCGAAATTGAGAGAAAGAGAGCTAATAAATGAAGCAAAATGGTTGCAAAGATCTGCCATAAAATTATCATATTCGATGGCGATGGTTGGTGCTGCTCCATTTGACTGAATTGAGTCAACCGTCCGGTGAAATGACCGGCATGGTCACTCCACTGTCCATTTGCCCGAAAAAAAAAGAGGTCCAGTGGGCCGAAAGGGTTATCTTTTTGATTGCTGCTTCGTTCCGTTTGTTGTTTGCGTTTCTCGGGTTGCTCGGGTCCCGAGGCAATGTCTTAGGCATCTTGCGCAAATAAATGCTCTCGAAATAGTCATTACGATTAGTGCACTTTGTAGTGCCCGGAAAGGCATGGACATGACGGGGTGGGTTCGGTGGGGTAGAACTATTAAAATCCATTAGCTGATTTTTGGTCCCAACCCGAGGTCCCCCATGCGATGGCTTCAATCTTACGCAGTTCATCAGTGTCGCGCTGGCGCGGAGCTAGTTTTATGAAGGAGAAATTTCCGACCACCGATCATAAACCGATATACGATGGTGGGCCCTTGGTCTCTGGTCTGCATCCGGGCTCGCTACTACAGGAAGGAAGCTGGAATTAATTGGGAGACAATTCCGGTCTGCACTTATGCCACGACAATGCGCAATCAGTCATCAGTGCTTTTTTGGGGAGTCGGTTTTCACTTAGCCTTAATTAGTTTTAAGTACTATTTTCCTTAACGTGCAAGAGTTTACGGATTGGAGCGCCTGCTACTGCCTTCACAGTTCATCTGTTTGGCGTTGTTGGGTAACAACTGCCCGATAGTTTTACGATTAAAAACTACCGTTCAGCAGAGCTTATGTTCAGAGAGAGAGCCCAGAGTGACATTTGACACTCGTTAATTAACATTCAGGTTTATGTGCGGATTTCCTGTCCGATTGTACCGGTTTTTGTTGCTGTAAAAACATATCTAATCGTTGCATGAGGATGTTATTCAACCTTACAGCTGATGTGTAATACTTTGTCCCGTAAAAGGCACTTTCCAGACAAAATATTAAACATGTGAGTCACTTTAAAGCCAATTGATTGCAATCGGTTAATTATGCTATTGAAGAATTTATCATGACTCTGTCTATTGCTTTATCAACAATTCAATCGCCTAGTTTTGATCGATAAAATACGATGAACGAATCAATTACGTTGAAAGCATCGTCCAATTGACCTTAAACAGGTTCGTTCAGCACGCGCGCATAATCAACCATTCTGGCATCTGCTGCTTTCTCTGCCCTAACCTACCCCAAAGAAAACGGTTAAAACGAGCAAACGACTACGCAAGGACATCTCCTTGGTGCGCATCCACCTGCAGAAAACGCTACGTCACCTCGAGCATACCGATGTAGACGTTTTGGCTTTGGCGCGCTTTAACTTACCCTAATTGGAATTCGTAACGGACAATCGTTCGTTCGTTCATTCGGGTCACCGTCCACCGGCCACTCGATGATCCTGCCGATTGTGTCCGTGTGCGATCAGCTGTGACCGGGGAAGAACGACGGCGAAGGCATTAATGCAAGGGAATGCGGGTCGTTGGTCCTGAAACAGTGTCCTTTTTGCGGTCAGTAAGAAACCGTCCCTCCTGCGGAAATGGAAGGGAGAAAAGTTTCTTAAAAGCGAGTCATAAAACTGTTCTCGAGCTGTAAGGCTTTCAAACGGATGCAATGACTCCGGGCTTCCCTATGGTTGCGATCGGCAGGTGCAGCCCGCAAGTGCACCTTCGCAACGGATGGAATGAAAGGATAATTACTGTTATGACGATGATGACGCCGCTGCTCCCGTGTGTTGTCTGCAGAGTAAAAGCAACGGTGCTGGTGGCTGGTGGCTGGCAACTATTGCGGTCGAGTCCGTCCGGACGCGGGATCGTTTTATTGATGATGTCAAGGATGACGACGACACGTTGGGTACTTTTGCGGTTCAGCTGTTTCCGTGTGGTAGATCCAACCTACTGCCGCCATCACCTTACGATCGATCGATCGTATAAATCAGCTTAATCAAGAAACCTACCATCCCTCGGGGAACGTTCAACCCAAACTGGTACGAAAGGGTCGAAAAACCATTAATGACAACGACCTGAGGATTACTCCTAGGCATGGGGCACTAGACAATCGTAATGTCGCTATCAGTTCGAAGCTCGTAAAATAACCCTCCAGTAGTTGGTTCATCTGGAACGTTCCGTCGGATGGATATATTCTGAATCCACAATTAAAACCGATTAAAAATTATTACTTATCATTTCCTTCGAGCGAAAGCGAATGCTATCAAACATGGCCACCCTTGGCAATATCTTCCGGAATAGACATTAAACCATCGAAATCCTGGTCCATTAGCACGTTCGTTATTTGCATACAGCGCTACCACCAGGGGGCCGTTTGGAATGGGGATGAATCATCACATTCTCGACAGATGAGCGCGTCGAAGATGAAGTGAAAGGTCATAAAATTATTACGATCATTGGTGAAAATCATTTGGCATAACTTCGAAAATTGAAATAAATTTTTACGACCGCTGGTAGACGAGTAAATCCACACTTTTGTAGGTTGGAAATAGGAAATATGCCATTTAATCAGCGTGGAACTAGGCTGGTGGCATTTAAACATTAACGGAGTGTTCATTTGAGCACATTTTTGAAGCATTTTAACCCGATAGCTTTGAAGGTACACTTCAAATATCATCATTTACTCAAACATTGTATAATAAGTATGACGATTAAAGAAACAAACCCAAGATTTGTTGGATGTTTCTGGTACTTGGATACTTTTTTAAGGACTTTCGAAAATTGAACACATCAGAACAGTTGCCTTAGGGAGCAGCCGGAAAAAATAACACAATTTAAGCACAAAATCTTCTCCCTTCTCAACACAAATCTTTGAGCCAGAGCGAGAAGAAGAAAGCACATTAAAATGATTAATCCATAAATCATGACCAACGCGCGGACTCAGTTCCATTTTGCTTTCCGCCCGCTCAAGAACACTTGCTTCGATGAGTGGCCCAAGCTGGGAAGTATACCGTGGAGACGCGAATGGCGAAACAAAAAAAGTAATACCAAGAAACGTAACTCAATTTTCTTCCGTTCAGATGCAATAGGATCCACGTCTTGTGGGGTTGGCTACAGCTAAACAACACTAGCAAAGAAAAGCCAACCAATCTTGCACCGATGGCTTACAGTTCGTGCTCGAATTCGGTTTCCTTCCTACCCAATGATCGTTGCATTAAATCACCATGCACTTTCCCATCACCTTTGCACGGTGCTCGGTGAGGAAATGAGTTTTCCCGACGTGTGGAAATACTCAAATGGATACGAATCTAAAAATCCAACGAATAAACCATCCGATTGTTAGTTTGTGTGCAATGGATCCTGTAAATAGCAACTCACATTTCACGATTCGCTTCGCATACGGGGAAAGATAGTTCTGTTTTTGATTTTAAAACAATTTATTTTAAAATTGAATTTAGCATTCAGGCGAAACATCTCGCGAGTGTGTTTATTTATCTACCGGACGCATAATCGAGTTCCGGTTCTTTACGAAACGTTTTCACAAAATTAATTCTCGCTAGAGTGTTGCTGATAGAAGATACCTACAAGGTTGTAGTTTTTCATACTTTGAGGAATCAAAAAATAAATATAATTTAAACGATTACTCGGTTATGGCACTTTCTCGCTTCACGAGAAAAAAAAACCTTCCACAGCGCCAAACCACGCACTAATCCAACAGTAAACATCTTTGTCATCGAAGGACTAGCGCACGTCGTCAGAGTACGATGCTGCAAATATGACGCAGCCGCTTGCATCTTGCAGCGGACCCTCGCAGCGCAAATCACATTTCCTTCTCCATTTTCTCCGCCGCACGCGCAAGTATTCGTCTGCCCAAATCGAAGTCGAGCAAAAAGCAACCACGGGATAGATCTCCGCAAATACAGCAAAAATAAAAACCTTATGCTGACGTGCGGCCGCGATGCAAAAGAAAGCGAGGGAAAATGAAAATCGCGCACATGCTGGAGCAGGATTTTTCCTTCAACCATCCCATGATGATCCGGACCGTGCTCCCACGGTGTTGGTGAACTGCTGAAGCCATCGGATGCCAGCACACACCAGCGCGGACACGCCGCATTCGAGATGAGAAAAACAAGATTTATGATCAAACAGAATTTTCACGGTACATTCGGTGTGGGGCGAGCGAAACCGAGCCTTGGATTTTTCTTCCGCCACACTGTGTTTGCTTATTTATTTATCCGTGCAAAACCAACCTTCACGACGAATCTTCAAACACACCTACCATGCTACAAACGGGGACGCTTCCCGAAGCGAACAACCGAACTGGAGGGAAAAAAAATCGCATCCAAACCTTAGCTAGTCCATCCGACATCTGCTTGCTTGCGAGCTTGCTTGCTTAGGCGGTGTTTGTGGTGGCGTAAGGATTTGTCCATGTCCTTCGTGTGCCGAGAGCAGCGGCAGAAGGTGATGGCGAAATGATAATAATAAATTTGTCATATTCTAATCCTGACACTGAAACAATTGGATTTGGCTGTGCGTGTTGCTCTCTCCGCCGAGAATTATTCAAACATTGCTCGGCACATGGCAACTGCACTGCTTGATGGCGTTGGAATTAAATTTGGTCTCATATTGAAGTTTTGACGGGAAAGCCTCACAATTGGTAGACGCCTTACCTTCTTGATCGAACTGTACTGACAGTTTCCATGAATGACCCTTAATTTACATGACCCGTTCTATCCTTTCTATGGAAATGTTGTCCAAACACCCGTAAGGCAACGCTGCGATGAAAAGGACTCCCAGTATTCCGTTCCACACGTAACCACTATTGAACGTTTCTCGACTCGACTTTATTGAATGCGAATGAGTCCTACAAGTCTATGAATTATCCCACCATCCAGCAGCAACCGAAGCGGCATCCTAAAAGAATCGAAAGTCATCCAAAACCGGCGCGTCCCCTTCGTCGTTGCTCCAATGTCCGATAACCCGGAGGCTGGTAGCAGGAAAGTAGCAAAAGGTATTTGGATTTTCCACGTGTCTTCTATGCGGGAATGCGTGCGTCTCTCTGTGTGTGTGTTTTTATTGCCTTTTCCATTTGCCATTTGCGTCGAAGTGTCGTCCTTCCCTACGGTGCGTTTCACCTTTCACCAAAACCCCTTTCTCGAAATGGTGACCCGCGCATCCCAAAAACGATGTTTACGGTGTTCTTGCCGGATTCCTTGCCGCCGGGGAGTATCCCTTTTTTATGTGTGATGGCTTTTCGAATATCTTACGAGTAATTTTCGGAAAAGCAGTTCAAAGCCCCATTCCACATGGTTCTTGGGACCTCGGGATACCCATTATCATGTGTGTATGTGGAACGTTCGTGGACCACAATCAGCACGGCAGGATGGTAATGGAGGCGATAGGACACGGTCGCTAACCGGAATTTTCATTGAACTGGAAAATCATCTCCCGGCAGAACGGAACGAATCGTTCGGTGTAAAGTCGCTTGCCACTTTTGGGAGTGCCGCTGTGCTTCGGGTTGATTGTCATTCGCAGAAGCACGCACATACAAACACGCCGAGCACAAAAGTCACAAAAAGCAATAGATACATAAAAGAGTGTGGAAAGAATTTCCAAATTTCCCAAATTTAATAGACTGCGAGAAGGGAATAATTTAGTGGAAAATTTTAATAAAAACCCATCTTTAGACAAAACAGACGGGAGAACAGACGGGCACGGCCGGCGCCGTGTACGTTTCGCTGCCGGGCCATTGTGCTGCTGATTGGAATGGGTTTCATTGTGAAGGAGGTTCGCCATCGCTTGGTACCTTTTCCTTATCGAGCCGTCCCGTTCCCTGTACGATGCCATATTTTATGTATCCGATGGCAAAATATGTGATTATGGGAAATTTGGAGAATTTTCCCATTTCGCTCTCAACACACGGCATGTGTGTTACGTGGTCCGCATGTATGTGTGTGTGATTGTAATTAGCATACCAAGTTTTTCACACGGCACCAACGAAACCCGGTGAGTGTGTGTGTGGTGCGCAGTTTTTTCTATGTTTTGATGTAGTTCGAAATGTAATTTTATCGTCATGTGAAATTTATTGCGCTCCGAATCGCATTAACCGTAGCGTTTGTCTGCCACGGCCAAATAAATCGACCAGAAAAGGGGTACCCCACGGACGGATATGCTGTTTGGTGATTTTTGGTTCAAGCCTTTTTTTCGCGTTGGACTTCGAGAATCATTCGTTTCTCATGACGCATTTGGACATTAAAACGCCGGTCGCTATTGTAAGATTGCATGGGATGGACGTCCGACCGCGATCTAGATTCCGGTTCCGGAACAAATGTTTATGATCGAAACCACCGTCCGTACGGATGTAAAACGGATACGCGAAAGCAGTTACAGTCCGTGTGTTTTTCTCTTCCCAAAACGAACCAAAGGGAAGTTTTGTTATCATGAAGGAGAAAAATATATATTACTTGCTCGATAATCAGTCGCAAAACAAAGACAACTCTCCTCTCGGCGTGGTACTTTACATACAAAATGGTGGGCACTTCCTGGGTGGATTGCAACAACGCAAAAATATAAATATTACATCAATAATTCATATCTGTTGTACCCTTCGTATTGTGTTATTTTTTCTTTACAGAGACAATGTTTAAAACAAAACAAAAAATGGTGTTCAATCACAAAATTTAACACGGGAATTGGGTTACAATGCAAACGAAACAGGGGAAGAAAATAAGAAAAAAAAAACACACACAACATCCATACCAAGCCCCTCGAAGTTGAGGCCAATGAATGTGAACCTTGTAGGGAAGAAAAGTGACCGACGTTAGAAAGGGCCAGTATTTAGTGTGCTCAAGTTTGAACACAGAAAAAAAATGTAGATATTTTGTAGTAATACCCCGAGCGACCTCCGGTGAATGAATTGAAATTATCTCTGCACCCTTATCGGAGCGAAAGGGATGATGCGTTGCCGCGTCGACCACCCTTTCGGCGCACGGGACCCGATCACCCTGGAGGTGTTTTGTATTTTTAGCTTCGGTTGCCGTGTGCGCGTATCGATGGTGTTAAATGTTACTTCACGTTCGCTTCACTCTACCGCTGAGGGTGTCCAGAGCGCGTCTGTGTACTACTCGAAAAAAAAAGTTGCCGTTAGAAAGAGCAGAAAAAAACCTTTATAAATACATCCCAGGATGAATAAATGGGATTAAGTTTTTTTTCATTCGCGCTTTTCTCGCTCATAAGGTGCCTGCCCATTCTAGGGATGGTTAAAATTAACGAAAAAAACTTATTTCAATATTTCATTACCCTCCTATTGTTAAATAGATGACTAATGCTATCGCGAAGGAAGATGTTGTGCGTTTTTTTATATTTTATCACCGACTGCTCGTGTCCCATTGCTCGTTCATAAATGGACAAAATTTTAAACCATTTCGGAATCATATTAAGCTCAAGCCATGGGCACTACTCCGTCCGTCACGGGCTAGTCGTGTATCCTTGCGCATCAACGTCCCCGAGAGAATTGAGCGAAGGCACTTTTCACGGCTTACGGTAGTGTGTGAGGGGATAAGGTTGCCTTTTTTTTATCATCCATTTCTTAAAAACCAACCGATTTGTTCACTGAATGTTGTTTTTTTCTTGCCTTTCTCTATGGTGCCCTACGGTTCCCGATTGATAGTCCCTGATTCGGTTCATTTGTGCGATCTAGGAGCGTTCGGAACAAAGGCAGATTAAATGAGCAGCACGTTTATCAATAATTGATTATGAGCATTTTTTGCTGCTGCCGTTGTTGGTGTGCTATGAAAATAGTCTAATATTCAAAAATAGGGGATTAATATGGTTTTCTGGTACGGCGTACAGCGGGAATGATTAGGAAAACCGGGGCCAGTACATCTGCCGATCGGAAAATGCGATTGAAAATGCACAGCAGGGAGTGTGCAGTTGGGTCCGAATCCGATGTTGTCTATGTAGCTCAAATGTACAGTCATTGGACAAATTTGTTTTCGAGCTTAGGGAAATAAACATTAATGGGATTAATGGATTCCACTGGGCAATATTCATCGTTCGGTTGATTAGGTTTATAGGTCTTTCGGTAAATGTTAGTCATTCGTAAAAAACACAATATGTCTATGAATTTATGCCTGTTGCTAGAACAATATTAAAAAGAATTTAATTTTTAATATTTTTTCTCCAAAAGATCACCAAAAACTTCTTTATTAGCATAAATATATAAAAAGAATTAATAAAAAAAAACACACACGTGCCAAATATTGTATAATAATAATTCATATCATACCAAACGCTTCTTCTCCGCTCGATAGATCTTGCGCATCAATTAAACATTAGATACCACATGGGGCATGTTTTTCCGAAATGCCTCCCCCCTGGAAATCTTTCCCACCCCCTCTTCGCAACCCAAAAACGGGACGGTACCTGTTTTTTGTGTTTGTTTCAGGCAACAGTTTTCCAATCGGTAGCCTCCTGACGTCAATGGGTGTTTGCTTTATCCGCCCGACCCGTTGGGGAGACCTCGTTGGTTCGACGAACCGCAGCCAAGCAGTCCGGTATCGGCTTGGGGCGTAAATGTAGCGTCAAATGTACGCCTCCACCCGTGAAAATCTCCCTTGTTTCTGTGCACCTGGCAGCGGGTTGCGCTATCAATCAAACACTTGCTATATTTATTCTACGCAGTATATGCCGGCCCGTGTAGGGTTCCTTACCATCGCTCAAACGATCGCGAGAAACGATCGAGCCGTGGGACGCCGGGACCGGCTAGAGTGCAGGCTAGGTCGGTTTGGTTTAATCTGTTTTCGGTATGAATAGTTATCAATCAAAGCCGGAACTAATGTGAACGTGCCCGTTTGGGGAAGCTGTCAAATCCTCCACCGGAACAACACCGAACACCACGCCCCGGGCAACTGATTGCGGTGGTCCGTTTGAGCGTTGGAGTTTGGTGAACTCGCGTATCCAGCGCGTTCTTTCGATCGTGTTATCTTCGAAGCACACGTCGAGTTGGGAAATCAATTCCAAACCCAAAGTTAATCAACAATGTGTGCACGCGGTGGATAAATTTAGGACGGCGTTTCAAAAGTCGTTAAAATTTCAACCACTTCAGTTACCGTCCGTTTCCCGCCAGTACTGTTTTCTTAATATTTTTATTTTGTTTTACTAAAAGTCGGATGCGATCGCTACAGATGGTTTCTTTCCACCGATTAAGCTCTCGTTTGGTTTTCGACATTTTTCCCCTTTTTCCAGCATTTTGAAGGAAAAAAAACGAAATTAATCTTCAAAAGGGCTAATAATGGGCTGAAACATCAAAAATTTATTATTTGAACTGAATATTTGAACGAGTGACTTGCGGGATTGATAAATATTCAACTTGCTCAAACAGTTATGAATACTCGTCATTCTAATCGCTGAATAAAAATTTCACACTGTATTCACCGTTTTAGTATATATTTCGTGATGGTTCCATAAGAAGATTTTCTCACATCGCAAGGGCAAGTTGATTTTAATGATCCGAAAAAGCGAGAGTCATCGACGAGGAACTGACTTTACGAGCATGCCGGCCTGCCTGCCTGCCGAACCGCAAACCTGACGATCGATTAATCAGCCAGCTTTACTGTTCATGTTCACGCGGCTTCCGAACCCCCACCACGAACGATCGCCAGCATAAAACCATCAAGTGAGCAACATTCGGAGGCACCTGTGAATTTTAACTAGATCCGAGACGTATGCACGATCTAATGCTGACAAGGGACATACAGCTCTAACGCACCGTCCACCTACGACCTACGGTACACTTCGCACTGGGCGATTACTTCAGCACAAGGGGTCCTGCTGTAGGAAGGCATTTCCATTCGTTTCAGCACCTGTTTGAATGCTGTGTAGTTAAAACATTGTGTTTCTTTGTGCGGTTCACGGGCAGCCGGAAGGCGAAGACAGCATACAGTGTGACGCGCTACGTGACGCACTGCGACGATCACTGAAGCATATTGAGCATCATTAAGGATCCACTCTAGCGTAGAAAATGTTCAGCCATCAAATTATTGTGCAGAAGGTTTTGAAAAGCATTTATATTTAAATGTTTTGCTTGGATGCATTGTTTCGGGGCGAATGAGTTTTTTTTTTGTGTCCATTCTTTTATTCGTTCTGTGAGATTGCCTTTTCGGTAAATGAAATTTGATGGATGAAATACACCAGACACGAAAAACAATAAATTCTCTGATAGTGATTTTTCGTTTTTCTTGGGTGATTTTCTGTACACGCATTGGAGCATTGGAAGTGTTTGTGAGCTCCCGTATGAGGTCATGGTAAACAAAGTAAGTTCATAAGATTGAAACTGAAGGGGTTTTATAAAGAGAAAAACGCTAATTTAAATTGGTACGCTCATTATACAAATTAGGCACAGATCGTGATTGCTGAAGCATTGATCTTTTCTTGAGGTAATGTAGCTTGACAGTTGCCATGCTCGATAATACTTGCAGCTGTACAACTCTGTGCACTCTGGAGAAAGCAATTCCCTCATTAATGGTCACCGTTTCGCAATCAAGTGAAATGAAACATGCTTCTTTACTTGCCAACAGCATGACATCAGGGCCCGCTGCGTAGTGCACAGATTTAACCTCCCGGCACAGTGTCCGGGCCGACCCGTTGCGCGCGTTTGATCAGTGGCCTCGGTGTGTCCATCCACCCACACCGCGAGCAGTAGCGAAGTAGTGTTAATCTAAATTACCAATCAACCCGAATACCCGTCACACATTGAAACTACTTCCAGCAGCGGCAAACGGTCCGATGGGGCATGTCCATGTCCAATCGGCTTCGGTCGGAAGTGGCCAAACGACGGTGGCTTATCGTCGCGGTTGCTTGTTGCGCATTAGCTCAAGTGTGAAAATGAAATAAATTGATTACAGACAGCAGATGGATGCTGGGCATTTAGCTCGCACCGGACCGGATTGTTTATTTATTTTATATTTTTTACAATCGTGTCCACCGCAACACATCCACGGCCAGACCGGAGACAATTGAGGAAATCCAGGAACCAGATGCCACCGCACCGGGCGAGGAATCTGGCGCATAGATAGCGATGTTTGCCTATGATAAATTGGCCAATTTAGCGGGGAATTTATGATACCGGCCCATCGAGGTCAGGGAGCGTGTGAGTGGAGCAAGCTGGGTTCCAGTCGCTGGGGAGACTGTGACCGTGGTGGAGGGACGTTTTGCAGATTGAGCCTGATAGACGCATCGTACTTTTTGATTGGAATTTCATACGTGGGCGTGGGCGATCGTGTACGGGATAACTAGGCTCGATGCGCTGCGCTGGGGTCTTAATCGAGAGGGATGAATATTTGATGAGAGTAGCATCACAGTAGCTGGTGACCAATTGGACCATTGGCATGTTCGCTGGTCTGGCGTAGAAGGAAAGGATTGAAGACATTAAGAGGATTGAGCAGCTGTTCAATTGCCGTTTCCTTTAATTTATGCGACTTGACACGGTTTTGTGGAATTGTTGGTTGATTCTGCGCTGGATGAGTTCACCTCAGCGGCCTTATTGTTGCAAAGTGTGAACAATTAACGGAGCGCTGTATTTTGTTCGATTGGAAAACAATAACCAATGCTATCATTATAAAACTTTTATTCCAACTAGAACAGCTAGTGAAGTATTTGATACAGTATGGCGTACATTTCTATCACTTTCCAATGACTCGACCCGTATGTCCAAGATTAGACCAGCTCGTTACGAATCCTTTCCATGGAACCATCACATGAAACGCTTATTATGTGTGCCGTAGAGACAACGCTACTCCAAATGAGAATGTTCGCCGAAGCACGCTGGTTCAATATTGACACATTCCTTTTCGCTGAAGAGCATTGTACTAGCGTGCAAGGACATGACCCACTCAAACCGCTCGCCCCCGCGTCCACCGTGTCCGGCAGTGTGCGCTGTTTTTCCTAATACACAGGATACGGTCCAGCACGGGAGCCTATGGGCTGGTCCGATGCGCTGGTGCATGTGCAAGTAGTGCAGTGCTGATCCTTGCAGCATTCGCAGAAGTGGCTACTCTCATTTGTGCGCCAGCTAAATAGCTCTGGCCCTTCGCTGAAGTGGATATCATAATCGTAGCTGTCGTCTGCGTGCACCGGATGCTCGGTGTTGGACGGAAATTTGTGCCGCTAGGAAACGAGTCGCACATCGCAATGTATTTTTCTGCATCAGTGCCGATCCATCCATTGCCGGGTGGCGCAGGGGGACATGCGGCGCGCGCGGTGGGCAAAAGCCGTTCGCATGTTGTGCCGTTTCGAGATGTTTGCTTATTTTCATATCATTAAGCTCCGACTGGGCATCACAGTGGGTTTCCACGGGTGCAACCATTAGGTTGAAGTGTTGATTTGTTCTTGTCCCCGTTTTCGAGCCTATTTGTTGGTCCATTTGTCGACTCGACACAGCTGACGTCCTGTTCATTGAGTGGCGAAGCTAGTCGAGCTCATCTCATTAGCCAATTTGTCTCCCCGCCGCTACCAGGCATTCGTCCGCACGTTCTACTATGGCTTTCCGCCCGGAAGCAGCGCAGTTCATCAACAATTCCTTCTGAACTCGTTGGTTGTAGGCATCGATTGAGAGCGTTCAAAAATTAATCATCAACAATTGAGTTCTCGAAGCGTGTTCCCGAAGCGGACGAATGGCTCAATCTGTCAATCAAAGTGGCAATGTGGTGGAAAACAATTTCAACACAAACTCGTTGGTATTTTTAACGCAGGGGACTCCGTGATTGAGCCCGAGAAAAGCCGAAACCAAAGGCATGGTTCCGGCCTCTTCTGGATTGGTCTACAGTTCAAAGTGCCGCACTCGAGGTACTGAAGGACATAATTAATCATGAGCGGTTGGCACAAGGTTTGGCGTGTTGAAATCGACCGAAACGCGCCAACACCCGCATTGCCGTGGTGTCAGCATTCCATTTTCCGACCATTCAATCCGACACGGTAACGCTGGAGGAATTGCACCCGGGAAAAAAGAACCTGCCCAGACCTGCAGAAACACTTTAAAGGACAACTCTCCTCCATCAGCATCCGTGAGGGGTGCGAGATCGATGTAAATAAATCTACACATGTCAACGTGGGTTTTTGGAGAGGATTTCACACACCAAGGATGACGATGGAGTTCGACAGCACAGGGAAAACCTCGATTTTCCTAAGCCGGTATCCGTTTGTGAACATCGAACGGTACACGGGAATGTGTCTCGGTGGGAAAATGCTTTAAAATTTTCACCAGTGTATTTGCATTTTCGATAAATTATGTAGAAACCGCTTTAGCTGAGCGAGATCTGAGTTGCGTTGTGGAGTTTGCTAGGAATAGATACAACTACAACGAATGAACTTTCCTCTGCCTTGGGGAAAGTATTTTGTTAACCCCTTGCTGTTGTTTTTTTTCTGCAATTGATTTTGCTGCACTACGATAGGAACGTGAGGAAATCTTTTACATCTTTAAAAGCAGCGTTCCGAACATAAAAGAAGAAAAATATATGCTTCAGTACATGTTGATGTTCATGACAATAATGGAGTCGGTATGTTTGGTGGCAAACATTCTGGCAGTAATCGTTATCCTTCTTCATGAGTTTACGCCTTTTCGGGTGCGTCTGGGAAGGCAAGTTTTAGGGGGTTCCCAAATTTATGCATCGCGAACAGTGTGATGCTGGTGGATTTGTGTCGACATTAAATTTTATTGATATTACTACCGTGAAGGTGTGAGATCGCAGACGGATAAGCAACGAGACAGACTGGCTTCTCGCGGGCACCAACAACAACTACGCCTCCGTCGGGTTGATAATCAATTTCAGAAAATTCAAAACCGGTCGACTGGTGATGATGATGGTTCCAGGGCTTGACGGCTTAACATTTTCTTATAGCTGTTGCATTACAAATGATGCAACGCCTGCTTCAACGAGCCGTCTTACCGTTGCTGCTGTCGTTGTTTTAATTTTTTGATAAGACTTGACCACAATACTCGCCCACCCGGCTGGCTGGCCAGTAGGTTGCCGTGCACCGAAACCATCGTACGCGTACATAAACCTCTATCACGTGCTAATTGTCGATACTTTTGCACCGCCATAAACCCGTCGAATGAGTCTTTCGAAACGATCGTTCCACGGTTGTGTCCTGCTTTACGAACCACCCTGATTGTGAGTGGCGGGAAGAGGGTGAAATTTCTTCCATATCAAGACGTCACGTTTTGTTTCTTTTGTGAGAAGCTCATTTACGCTTGACAAACCATCCATCCCATCCACCGGTAGTACGGAGGGAATCGTTCGGTTTCGGTTGTGGAATGTCGATGGACCCAAGCCCCGACCTGTAACACATTATATTTTATCCAAAAATCAACCCATGTACAGACGCGTAACGCACGAATGCCACCGCAAGTGGAATGCAGTCAGTGATCGTTCTGCAAGCAGCGAACAAAACTTCCAACCTTTTTAAGATCACCCCGAACTACATTATCAGCAGTAGAAGAATTCCCTTTTATCCGTGATCCCTCGTCCCCTCCCCCGGGACACATAAGACACAAACGGCCACAAAAGACACACCGTTCCGGCTGCATTTCATAAATAAATCAAATAAATTTAAAATAATTCCTTCGAGGCAGTTTTGCCTCACGAAGCGCCCAAAGTGCGCATGCCGGATTGGGTGCGCTGGATTTTATTCAATCTTGATCGTAAAAACCTCGATTCGTTGTCGTGAACCAGCCGGGTGATGGACGACCATTGGCCGCATGTAAAGATGAGCGAACTTGCACGGGTGGAAGTTTTTCCGGCAGGGGGGCTGCCCAGGGAAACAATTGGACCAAACACCAAGCGTAAGGAGCTTTACGGACCACTACGGGTTCGAATTTCGAGACAATATACTCTGGGGCAGGAGGGTGGTGGAATGGGTCCGCATCGCGTCCACTGGTCCGGACGCGCACAAGCGAACCGTGGTTCAAAAACAAATAAAATGTAACTGAAAGATTATCATAGATTAATTTCCGGAATAAATTAAAATATATAATAAAAAAACACAACACACTCCACACAGAGATACGCAGCCCCACACACAAGCCTGTGGGTCAGTGGAAAATGGTCGAGTAGACCAAAGAGATCTATCAAAAAGAAAAGAAAGACCCCATGATGGTAGTGGTTTGGTTGGAAAACAAAGGAAAAACTTACTCCAATGTGTGGGGGGAAACCCATTTCTTCTGACTACCTCTGTGAGCTCTGTAACATTTCGATCAGATTCCTGGAATGAAGCTCCACTCGGACTGGTTCCAGAGGCAATCCACGGACCTCGTCTGGTAGTGTGCGACGTAAGGTGGTGTAATGACTGATGGTTCGCGCAGCTCACCAACAACTTTTGGTGAAGTTGCGCTTGGAAAACGGTTGACTTCACTGTCCACAACCGGTGGATCACTTCTTTGGAGGGCTTCTTTCTTTTTCTCTCGGTCACGTTGAACGACACCGCTGGGTGTTCAAAGGGAAAACTTTACAAACACTTACAACCACACAATGGAGGTTTGTTTTCTTCCGGTGGAAACCTTGTCCCGTGTCTTGTCGAGGTCGTGTTTCACATTGTCGAGATGTAAAATCAATTTGCATCAAAATGGCAAAACTAGATGTACGGGCGAGGAGTTGGCACGTTCGTTTCGTACATTTCGGTGCGCGATGATTAATAATTAAACAAATGGCAGATGGGTCGGTTGGATGGCTGGTTGGTGATGGCGGGAAGGGTTTCCAACTGACCAACCGCGCGTTGGCTCAATGATGCATTAATGCAAATCCACATTGAAGCCAGAGTTTACGATCGGCCATTGAAAGATGCTCCACTTACCGAATCAAGACAGGGTAATAATCCGTTGTTTATTACCGTCGTGGACTTGTTGCCGTTGGGGGATGGGTGGACACGTGCAAGGGGCCAAGTGGGGGTGGTACAACAAGGTACAGCAACAGGTGCACGCACACCAACTGGAACATGTCATAAAGCAGCGAAGCGAAAATTTATTCTTTCAAATAATTCATACACCATGAGATTCCTTGCCGGCCCAGGCCGATTGTGGGCCACAATTTCTTCTGTCTGGCGAAGCGCGGTTCGATGTTTCAGTGGCGGTGAATAAGATTTCCCCGCCGAGTACCGAACGATTATGATGATCTGTTGATATTTTATTCATAATTCATAGTTTTTCCACTGGACCACAAGAAACCATCGCTGTACTGCTTCATTCAATAATTGGTGCAATCGTGTTGGCTTTCGGGTTTATTTTTTCCAAAAATCTACAAAATACACGTTATACAACTAGAAGAAATTATTTATTCTTAAAGATTTTCCTCAACATTTGCGATATCAAATTGCATCGTGTCGTAGTGCACCGTACAGGCGTATAGCTTTGCTTCATTCCGATCGCAAAGATTAATCTATGATCTATGTTGCACCGCAGTTCACTAAAACCCGCCTCATAAACATCTCAAACCCACGGCAGTGTTCTTGTCTGGTCGCAGGGAAAAACCATTCTACCCACAAGAAAAACACACAATACACTCCCAGCCACTGTCACGCCGGTATGGCAGCGTATGAAGACGTCTCACGTACAGCTTAACTTACGACGGCTCAACGCGCGAAGACATTGACAATAAATACTTCGAAAGCGAAATGGCAAATGAATACACAAACAAACAAAAAAAACCCTACACGATGCTCGGTGGAAATGTGCGGTTGCGTTTGGAAATACTGTGAGAAGCGTGCTGATCGAATGGAGGATCGCGGCGGGAAGATCCTTCGACGAGAAGTGGCGAGCGCACAATCTGAAGAAGCATATCTACGGAACGACCGGGACGACGACAATAAATGTTCGACTTTTGCCATGACAGCCAGTAGCGAATGCCGGAACGGTTGCTGATATGTTGATGCTGCCACGCCAATGTTCCAATGAGATGTCCTTGTTCGCAAGCCGTCGTTGTTAATTTGTTCTTGCATGGAATCTTCCACTCGCCACCGTCCTGCCGCACCGGGACGAGTTTGGCGAAGCGTGTGCACAAGGATGTGAGTGTGCTCACCGCCACGGTGTCCGTATCTTGTCTTGTGCATCGCATAAAAGGTCAGCCTCCCTGGGCTGGGCTGTCCCCCTTCCCACGGGTGCTGGCTCCCGGGTACTACCGACTGTGCGGCTACCAGTGTTGAGGGTCATCAATTCCCATTTCCTACCGAACGGTGCGCTCGGGGGTCGTGAATAGGAAGTGAACTCATCGGGCGCCCCATCTTGGTCCCCGGGTCCCCGGGAGCACGATAGCCATGACTGGCTTCGCTAAACAATAAATATCTTGGACCATATTTTATTACTGCCGCGTACTGTGACCGTGCACACTGGGCCCGCAGTGTGCCGCCCGAGGTAGCTTAATGCGGTCGATTCGATGGACGAAACTCAGTATACTACCCGGCACGAGTCGCGAAAGATTCCTGGCGAGGAGCGTACACACGGCAAGAGGTTGCCATTGGCTGTCTCGTTTCATTCCACCATTGGGATTCCATTGTCACATGTCGTTGTTGGCAATGTTTTCGGGATGTCAGTTCCACGGTTCGATGACAGAGCACGAGCGTCACCATGTCGTTTGTGTTAGGCGATATACCGAATCGAAGACTCAGAATTTGTCACAAGAAGGAAAAAACTTTAAGATAACGCCAACAGAAGACAACGTTGCATCTTGATAAGCGATTTTCAGACAAACATTTACTAAAGAGTCTCTTCATATAACCGTGCTTCGTTTTGGAATATGATAATTGAGCAATTTGTACAATCGCCTGAGACAGTTTAATATAAAAATAATGACAGTTGCATCCCAAACTGCAATTCATTCATAAAGTAGTATAACACACTGGACATGTCTGAGTAAGAATGTTGCATTCATGTATTATTCGTTTTCATGTGACTTACTTGAAATTTTGCAACATATTAACGCTACAACTCGTAAAATCTGTACCAAACGACCTTACAATCGCACTCCAAGCTTCCGGTCACGTGGGTTGCTGTGCAGGAACCGGAAAAATATGCTCTCGTTTCTTCCCATCCGCAGATCTGTTAATCATCACTTAACCGATGATACCGAAAACCTACAATTCAACTGGCGCTGCAGTTGTGTGGCCCCGACGAGTGTTAAGTGTTTTCTGACAGGTCGTATAAATTCCACTGCAACACTCGTCGTTAGCACGTCGCACAGGTGTGCTGTGCGGCCCAGCAACAATTTGCACAAAACTCGCGGTCCACACCGACGCCGAATGCGTTTACCCGCGTTTGTGGTTTATCTTTTGCTTGCGCTTATAAATTATCGTTCTTTTTGTAGCTTCTGCAAACCCAAAACATGAACCCGAAGGCATGAAGAATGTGCGAGCGCACGCGTTTCATTGACGAATATATTAGAAAGAGCCACTCCGGTGTTTGGTGGTGTGTAGATGACGGCAAAATTTGGTTGTTTCGTTTCTTTTCCATCTTGCGTCGGTTGCGGTGGGTAAACTTTGTTTTTTTTTTCTTCTAGGGGCCGTTTTGCTTGTTTGTTTGAGCGTATGCAATGTGCGGAAGGTGAGAATGGAACCGCCCGCACGGATTAAAATAAAAGTTTCCTCACCCACCCCGGTCGGTAGCTTTTGCACAAAAACAAACACTAAACATCGACCGTCGCAATATCAAAAGGCGTCATGCTTTTCCTGCTCCTTCGCCACCGGTCGGCGCTGTAAATTGATTTGAAATTCTAATTAACGGCCCAGAAAAGGTGGCTCGGTGCGTTGATTGCCCGTGCAACGCCTCCCGCTACTGGGTGCGACGGATTAAATGTTGCTTGTCGTTGGAGCGATCTTTAGCAGTTCGGAAGATCCGCGTCGGAAGTCGGCTAGCGAAAGGGGGGTTGAACCGTGCGCCCATCTTGCTAGAAGCCGTCGTCTTAACGGTCACTTGTCAGGCGAGAGATGGCTTTGTGAGCCGACGAACAAACCGTACTAAATCATACCGATTCCATTCGCTCCTTATCTGGCTATGTTTTCTTTCGTGGATCAGTGCATCCAACTCGTTCCCGAAGCCATTTCTTAGGATGAGCTTTTTGCTTCCACTGTTAGGCTGGTTGCATCTTGAGGAACAAAGAAGAATGCCAAGAATGTGTGCAGTGCTTAAGAAGCCTTTCTTGCAACAAAAGTAATCGTTGTAAAAATGTAAGAATTTCTTCCAAACTCATTTAAGAATCTTCAGACACGCGTTAATTGCCTAAGATTGATGAGTTCTCAATTTGACATGCATCCCGCCTGCCATTTTCTAATCAGCTTGTCTTAGTAAACGAAAAAGCTAACGAACAAAAAAAAGGTAAAACAACACGCGACCATTTAACAATTCAATTTAACTGTCATTTTTCACGCCTAGTCTAAAGTGCTTCAAGTATTTAGCAACCACCGAAAGGAACTTCTCGGACCAAGGGAAAAAGGAAACAAGACACGCGGGAACAAAACAAAAAACAAAGCAAAAAAACGGCACATAAAACGCCTCCGATCGAAACCTGACACTTTCTCCGTGAAAAGCACTCGCACGTGAGCGGGCGTGTTGGGCTAGGAGTGATTCTAGGAGCGTGTGCGTCAAACACGGCAGGGCTTCAGCATCTTCGGGGGCGAGTTTTTGTCCTCCTTCCCGGACAGGCGTTCGTAAAAAAAAAGTCGTTGAAGTCTTTCGTCCCTTACACAACTTTAGCGAACATCCTCTTTCCGTACTGGGCCACCACCCTCCACCGCATCAGTAACC
Source organism: Anopheles culicifacies (assembly GCA_000473375.1). NCBI lineage: Eukaryota > Metazoa > Arthropoda > Insecta > Diptera > Culicidae > Anopheles > Anopheles culicifacies. The sequence continues at coordinate 33,543 of AXCM01001150.1, forward strand.
GGAGATGAGTTCGATTCACCGGTGGTGAAAATGCCTCACCCAGCTCCTGCTCCTTTTTGTGTGATCCTTAACATTGCTTCCGGTCAGGCAGAATGAGGCGAATGAATTAGAGCCCAAGCGTTGAAGGGACTAGGGAAAAAACTGGCAACCCACACTACCGGACCGAACCGAACGCAAGAAAAGCCACAAGCATTTTCATGGATTATAAATTCATGGCTAATATTGGCGTGCTTGACGGATGCTGAAGACGGTAGGCAGCAGCAAAAAAAAGACACCCGTGGCAAAATGCGACCAAGTGGAGAGATTTTACATGAATCACTCCGAGCGCATGTTTGTATGTAAGCCGCACTGCCGTGGTCCACAACTTCGACGGGCCATTTAGGGGGTGGTGGCATAAGCAAAAAAAAAAAATTAAACGGGAAAGTTTTTTCTTAAGCTGCTTCGTTGTCGTTTCCCTTGCTGTCCCTTCACTGGATTTGCTCACGTGGCTCAAGATGGATGTAAAAAAACTCACACACACACACACACACACAAATATCTTGGATAAAATGCAGCAGCGCAACGATCGTTGTCAGGATTTTACACCAAAGGAAGGAAGTTGAATAAAAGGAAAAGAAGCAAAAAAAAAGTTATCCCATCTGGAATTTGGACCACCGAAACGCGAGGGGAACTAACTTTTGCTCTTTTTCCGAATGCAATAATTAGTATTTACATCTTTTTATCTCTAATGGCGCAATGTTTAATCTTCATTCGGCAGAACCACCACAGACCGAGTATTAACATGGTCCCTACCCGCCCCCCAGTCCACTTCGAGCGTCCCAGCTGATCCTGATGACTGAATTGTGGGCTGAAAGCAGTGGATGGCTAATGACTGGCGATGTCCTGGCTGGGTTCTTACTTTCTTCTTGACACCTCGGGAGAAGCTTGCTTTTTTTGTTTTGTTTCCGTTATCCAAAAGTGCAATCGATTGTTAGCGTGCTTAGCGTGAGGGATATTTCTCCCACCTTCGCACGGTGGACACTTGTGACAGACACTTGTGAGTGTGGTTTATGTGAGAAAATGGATTTTGGGAAATGGTTTCCAAAACCAAATGGACCGTATAACGAGGGGGATACGCTTGGATGGTGTACGGAGAGCAGATAATTTTAATCGAAAAAATAATTACACTGACAGCCTTATTTACAGCTCACTCTGCTGGTGTAACGTAGTCCTGTGACGTATTCAAACGATCTCGTCCCAGAGCGCTCACATTTTGTTGCCGGGGTACTCGTGTGAAACATACGTGCTTCATTGATCCCACTTTCTGTTCTTTCGAGACGAACTAACTTCATTTTGATCACTCACACGGTGCCACGCGATCCGGTGCTAATTCCCCAACGATGTCCCGACAAACTTGTCAACCGCAGATCAGGCAAACCAGCCGCTATCGTCCTGCTTCTCGTCGACGCTGTGTCACGCTCCCAACGGGAAGGAAGCGAACCAATTTGTGACTCATGTCACATGTTTTATTTTTCGCATAAAATATAAATTTTCCTTCTTTGATTTCCTTCCCACCAGGTCGTGTCTCGGTGGCGCACCGGTCGGTACGTGGATACCGGGCGATGAGACGTAGAAATCACGAACGAGCGAGCGCTACCTTTTGATCTGCGTCCAATAAATCATGCGGATAAATCTGATTTAATTGGATTTCATCTTTCTGGTCGTACACATGTACAATAGATGAGAGGGATTTGATAAGTTTTCACGTCGCCATTTGCTGCTTCTGCGCTTACGGCTGCTGGGGTCCCCAAAAGGCGGCCCCATCAAGACATCCAACAAGACACCTTGGTCTGCACCTCGTCGCCGCACGCACAGCGTTCGGTTGACGCATGTGGTAGCTCTCGTTTGTCCCCCCCTCACCGTGTGTGTGTCATGTGATGCGTCGCGATCAGCATCGAGCTTCGAGACTCGATGATTGTGGTTTGAATTTAAAATCGCGATCCCCTCTCAGTCCAATGACCGGCTCTTTGAAGGTGAAAAAGATCGCTATCGGTTGCGGGTGCGACTTTGCTTTGTGCGGCGGCGTCCGGGACTGGTTGTAACCCCACTGTCAAACCCGCTGACGATGGTGACTCACGCCACACTCACTGTTTTAAAAACTTTCTGAGCAATGGTTTCGAAAGAAATCCCACATCGTCCATTCAAACGTCAATAAATCAATGCTAAGCATAAACGTTTTCCCATCGCACCTTTTCTGTCATATTTTGACAGCGACCTAGCATTCCCGGGTACGGGCAACGATATAACTAAAGATTTATTTTTCTCCCGTAAAACACCCCAACAACCGGACCGCTTCGATTGATGGTCTCCATTTTGAGTCATCGCCATCGAACTTCGCTTGCTGCCACTTGCTCGCCTGGACTCTGGATGTGTCACTCTAACTTTTTATTGCAGTAGTTGCCGTTGCTGTTTACCCGTTTTATATCACTTTCAAACAATCCAACAGGTTAGAGAGCTTCATTTACGAGCCGAAAAATTTATAATGAGAAATTTCTACGTAAATAATCAAATTTTTGTTTCTGCCGGACGGCTGCATGTGATTGTGCGTGTATTTTTTGTTTTACTCCGCCGTCCATCCGAAGCGCAAACGTTGGAATTAGGAAAAAAAAACATAAGAGAGATGGTAAATTTTATTGCGACTTTAATTGAAATTCATTCACGATGGTGCGCTAGTCTCAGGACCGGGGTGTTATGTCTTTCGTCTTCTCCAGGTCACTCAGACACGGGACACGGGAGGCGCGAACGCAAATACCAGCTGCGCGGTACTGTGTGGGGATTGGGAACGGGCTAGCAAAGCGGAATATAAAATACAATCACTTATCTTCGAAAAGATGCCAAGCTTCCAGGGCTAACTACATCACCAGCAAAACGGTGACATTAGCCGAAACCTATTTTTTCGATGCTCACAAAAAGCCGAGAGCAATTTTAAACCGAACGACACACCCGAAGGATCCGAGGGAACGCAAGCATGCGGGCAACTAGCCAACGAGGGAAGCTATAAAAATTAATCTCCAAATGACTTCAATTGATGTATGGTGTGTAAGTGGCCCCTTACCGCAACCATGGTCCTAATCCTGTACCTTTCCTTCCCCATACCCGACACCCGGGCACGGAAATGGCGTTTGAGAAGATCCATAAATTTATCTAAAACACATTAGACAACCATGGCCGAAAGCCGGATGGCTAGTTTTTCTTTGCGGCCATCCTTCGGAGGGGTACCGAGTGACATTCCCGGACTCAAAAACCATAATAACCATACGCAGCAGCAAAAACAAAAAAAAACCTAACAATTTCAAACGTTCCGGCAGGGCAGGAGAGCGAGAGATAGAAGATCCCCCACAACCGGCCGAAATGCCTTCGGAGTACGATTTCTCTAAGCGTCGAAATAAAAACAAGTACTTGCTTGTCATCATAAATATATCAAAATATATTTTAAATTTAATTAATCCACATCACACACTTCTAGCCCAACAAGACCTCTTGCGGAGGAGCTAAAGCCGCCAGCCACCAACCACAGATCAACATCGGAAAGTGGACGATCGTTCCAGGGAAATCCATAAAACTGTTAAACCACATCCAACTGGCCAGCACAAAAACAAAAGCCGTCCCAGTTTATGTACGCGCACTTTAGCGGGAGGTAGAAAAACAACAACGGGGCGGAATTATTTCACTTAACTTTACTCTTAAGTACACCGTCTTAACCCAAACGCCGAATCACACTAGATCGCGGCGCGGCTTCGGTCTCTCGATCTCGATCTGGAATTGAAAATGGAATAAAGTTTTATTGCTTCGTCGTTTGGTTGCGGGTCCGTGGCCACTTCCTGCAATACCGGCCCGAATTCTGTGAGGCAAGATACTTCTAGCGGCATGGAGTTTTTTTTGTTTTGTTTTCGGTCACTCATCGCCAACATCGAACTGGTGATCTACAATTTTTAATGTAATGGGTCGTTTTATGCTCTTTGTTTGAAAACAAACCGCTAAAATACGGTGCGGTCGCATTATTGATGCCTCACTATCTTCGAAACACTGGGATCGAGGTTAATTGACTTCAATTCCTAGTACGAGTTTGAGATTGGAGGTTCAGGTGGAAGCGTTTCCTGGAGAATATCGGTGAGGTGTTTGGGCGATGCCATTAAAGTACGGTAAGCGTTAAAATGGTCAGTTTGGAGGATAACACTAGCATGGGAATAGAAATGCTGACCAATCGGACGGTTTGAAATCGTTTTGCACTTTTCATGAATATTATATTCCAATTCACCCAGCACTAAACTTCTAATGTTAGCAACTCACTTTCGAGCAAATGTTTCCTCATCAACACTAAAACTATTTACGCCTAATCGCACGGTTGTCACTAATTAACTAATTAGTAACGTCCCCCATTCAGACAGCGTCCTGAATGTCTCACAACATTGACATCAATGACGGCATTCTGCGTTGGTAAAACCTGTCTCGAACAAAAGTCAATCGAGTCGATTGCATTCAATCTTTTGTTCAAACAACATACCGCCACCACTTTGGGTCGATGAATTTGCTAAAACCTGTCTCCAAAGCGGTGGTGAAGCACCGAACAAACGAGACGCCGGTTAGGTAAAACCGCACACACAAATTAGTCTAGGTTAACCACCACAATCACAGCATCACTTCCCTTCATCCTCATTGCCTCGTGCGCCTTATGGAGATGTGGAAAAGCGGTGAAAATCGACACCGACACGATAACGATCTTCTAATCACATTAGGAAAATTTAACCAATCTATATGCAAACAGGGAAAAGTCATCGTCCGTACACATACCCCCAGATGTGCGGAAGATCATCTCTACGGGTGGATATCGATTCCTCAGAAGCGCCAACGTGTAGTGCAGTAGTAGCTGGTATCCATCCACGAGGTACATCCGGTATCCGGTGTCTTTTTCATCGGATTCTTGCTCTTATCGTCAGTCGCTACGGTCTAACGTTTATCATTTGAATTTGTTTGCCGTACAATGTTATGACGTTACGCTGGCGGCGGTTTTCCATCCCCCAGCTTCACTCCAATCAAAAACCCCAACCACAACAGATATCGAGCAGGAAGCTAGTCCGCAGCTGGATGTGGGTTCTTTTTTGGGACACCTTCCCTACATGAAACTCTAAACGCTTTAGATACTTCCTGCCACCGTCGACGTGTCTTTAGACGAAGCATCTCCTTCGAACAGTTGAAGGAAAACTTATTTTTCTCTTCCAACAATCCACTTTCCGTTCGGTTGAGAGGGTTTGGTGCTTACTCAGGCAGAACTTGCTCCATCCGAACCGGTGATAGCAAAATAATCAAGGTGTTCAATTTGTTTAGAATTACTTTCCACTGGTACTTAGAGCGAAAGGAAAGAGAGAGAGAAAGGTGGCTTAGAGGTGAAAATCTGTCGCCTTTCTTCGCTGGCTTCTGTCACACCGGGGTACTTCTCCAACCCGATTCAATCAACAGGTGGTTCATTTATTGGTTCTGTCTTATTAAATTATGAAACATTGATGATAAAAGCTTTTGATAAGTGGTTTTCCTTTCACGCTTCGTCTGGGTAGTACCTCCGGCAGCAGCTCCGTCCACAGCCACAAGTACCCGTCTGGTGGGAAGGAATTTCGTAAGTTTGTAATTTTGGAGAACGAGGCTAGAGCTGGGTGCGTTTTCTTTGACGACCCGAAGGAACCCTTTTCAAGCCCCCGAGGGGAATCGTCGGCATCGGTTCTGTGGTGCGATACACGAAGCGCATAGGAGCGCATTTGAGAGACGGAAAACTTTTCCACCTGATGGTGGTTGGCCTTGTCGCGGTTTCGGCACTGCGGAGTTAAATTTCACTCCCCGCCATCACCGGAAGTCGCACGTTGGAAAATGCGCTCCACCGATGGTAAATACCTGGATTCGGAGGCACAGCGAGAAGAAGAGCAAGTTTTCTTATGCTATTAGACACAATTTTAACCAAGATTTCTGTTTGTTGATAAAATTATCGAGCGAATTCCGGATGAATTATTGCACTTTCATTGTTTTCTTCACACATACACGGGCACGTACGCTAATTGAATTCCGGTCGCTGAAGGGCAGTAAAGACAAAAGGGAACGAGACTTTGAAGTGAGTTTCGGAAACGATTGGAATTTTCAGTCGCTGATTCAGGCTGATGAATGTTAGGATGGTTCGGAAGATTTGTGAGGAAAGCAAAGACAACTGTTGCTAAATTAATTGTTGGATTGGAACACATATCATTCAACTTCGTAGTACATGTTTTCGCTTCCCATGAGAGACAGACATACAATTTTTCGTACGAGACAATTGTCCTCCTTGAAGCTATTCTTGAACAGAACACGAACCCATTAACCGGTGTTTGTAAGAACAAAAAAAAATGTTAAACAAACCAAACTCCCTAATTCCCAGTGGCAAATATTAACCCTTCTAAAGTCAAGATATCTTACCACTGAGATTCGTTTTTTTTTGTCTGTTTGTAATGAACGCAGGAGAAGCGATGCGTTTCCACGTCCCGGATCATCCTTTTCACCCTTGCAGATCGCTGCAGTGCTGCGTGTAATACCATCCGATACACGTCTGATTAAGCACGCAGAAGGGAAAGTCGGTGGTTTTTCCTTTCGATAACTCCCGCCCATTTCGCTGTGGAAACTGCCAAAAACCGGGGGCCATAATTTTACATTAGATGCTTCTTTTATCCACGGCTATATCACCCGCTGCCCCCCTCCCCCGTACCAGTGTCGACGAGTCAGCCAGTCCCGATCGGTGTTTAATAAAATATAGTTTCTAATGTATGCAAATTTAGTCTGTTTAATTATTAGGGATGCTTTGTTCCTTCTGTTGCGGGTGCGGGCGAAAGGAACTCACTTTACTGTCGTTTTTCGTGTTTTTTTTTCTCTTCCCTTCCCTGCATCGCAACACACCGCAACCTGCAGCCTGTGTTTCCCGGGGTACACGGTTTTTCCGTAGCGTTGATCGTAAATTATGCTTCTCAACCCTTTTTTCCCTTTTTGGCTGGCGCTGTGTGTGTCGCGCGCGCGAGATTCGCGCACTGGCAGGGGTGTGTGGATGTGGCCGAAACCATCCGGCACTAAATGTTTATCGGCGTTTGAACAGGAGATCCGAGAAGATGGGATAGGAATTTTTATGGCCCTTCCGGTAGACGGCTGATGGCGATGGCGTTTGAACGAGCGGCCGTCGCTTATCAACGGCACGGAAGAAACGCTCGATTTTCCGGGAAAAGCGTATGTGTTCGTGCTGATGGCGACGGGCAATGCGTTCTGGTTTTGTCAGCAAACCCTTTCCTCCCAGGACGAGGGAAAGCATTCATCGACCACGAACGCACCGAAAGATGGCACGATGGTGATGGTGTTTTGTTTCGGGAGATAATTTTTTATGCATCGAATATAAATAAAGTCAGGATGTGTAATTAAATTCTGATCCCACTCCTAGCACCCTTCTTCGGCGCTGTAAGGAGTCCATGTTCCGACCACGGGCAACGCCCTCCCAGTGGTTAGAGGTTGAATAGTGGGAAAGGGTTGCAAATCGATTCGAAAGTTTTCGAAAACCAGGGTTTTTGAATGCGTTCGTGAATTGGAAGGATTTCAGCTTCGAAGGGCGGAAGCGAACCAGCAAGGGTGGCGATAAATTTTTTCCCCAAGCGTTGAGTAAACTGTGAAATTGATCAGGAGTTTAGTAGTGGTGTTGTTTTCCGTTTAGAAGATGTTTCTCTGCATGTGGATAGTAATTTAAGACTAAAGCGGTTCGAGCGGAGAGTCACATAATCCATCTCCATTGAACAGCTTGAAGCAGAGAGCATGCTTGAATATATGCATGAACAAACTCTTACCTGTCAATTACATCAATAACAACACCATTTTGCTGTTGTTCACTTTCATAATACGTTTTTCATACGTTGGTGGAGAAAGTGCTTTTTTGTGTCCACCATCGTATCCAATGAATGATTTCTCCTTGTCGAGGTGCATAGTCGAACCATTGTGTGTTCAATGATATCTCCCCCAACAAGAGCTAAAACCGTGACAATTTCACTTCGACTGAGTTCCACCCACAATGGGAAAATTTAATTTTCCGTCAAATTACACCATCGATGATGTGGTGTGCTCTTTCGTGTGCTTTTCTTTGGCTCGGTTCCTACTGACGCACACGAAAAGAAAATATGCCAACATGATTACCGATTGTCAACGGGCGGCGCGTTCGGTTCAACACCGTCCGCTGAAGATGATTTGCTTACCTTGTTGTTATTGTGCATAATTCACTGCAATGGTAAATAACGATAGGTTTGCCTGCTTCTTCCCTTCTACAGTACGAGCCCTTGAGGGCAGCGATCTTCCAAGTCGATGACAGTTACAGGTGAGTTGGCAGAGCCCGGCACCGGTCTGCCACCGCCATTTGACAGTAGCTCGGAACCGCCGCTCGCTTCACTGCATCGAACAGTTGTTGACTTCCTTTGTCACCGTGAAGGCGGCCCCCACACAGCCTTTTTCCGTAGGCTTTTCCTTCACAGCATTGCGCTAGCGATTACATAATGATTATTGTTCATTTTTAATTGCTGTCACAAAGCTGCGTCGTACGTGCGTTTGCGAGTGCGATGGCGTGTCCACCGATCACCTGGCCTTGGTTTGGGGAGCAGATAAGCGCAAGCAGGGAGTCTAATGTGTGTGTGCTGAAGAAGTCACGACCGGTCTGTTGGAGATATGAGCGAGCAGTGAAGCAAGGATGAAAGATGCACTTGCTTTCCACGGATGAGGCCCGGTGGCAGGGTAATGCCACTGATTGAACGGTCTATTGCATCCTGGCCGATGGCACATACGAGATGTACCCGCTCCTCCGGATACCAACAGGGGTGATGGTCGAAGTAGAACCTTTTTTTTCTCCTTTCTTTGATTTATCAGGCTCGAATTACGCGGTGTGCTTAAGCATGCACCATGCTGCGATGCGTGCAAGCGGCTCGAGTGGGGAGTGTCGTGAGCCTCCAGTCAAGAGAATTTTTGAAGTGGAAAATTCAGCATTAATTTTCCATTCCCTTCCGCTTCTACCTTTACATCGTTTGCTTTCGGAACAGGAGCTGGGAAACCGGGGAGGCATCGAGGGCACGTTGTCATCATATCCGGCGAAGTGACATTAAAAGACGGTACAGGTTCTTTTGCGTTGCCCGCTTGCCTGCGGTCGTCCGAAGTAATCGTTATGATTTGTACGATTTTTAGAAAGAAACGAGAGCATGAAGTTGCATTGTCGATGTTTACCGAGGAATGTCCGGGGTGTGCTGATGGTAGACGATGGCACAGTGATTGCTGTCAACGTGACGGGTACAGCGAGAGAGGGGTTCCTTCTGACAATGGCAATTACCAATGAGCGCGCGCGTTCCACCGAACGGTTGGATGGGCGCATTGATGGCCGACGGCCTCACAACACACACACACACACACACAACCGCCAAGCACCCAGTCACAATGAACACGATGATCATCGGTCTGATGATGACAATCAATGACGATTATGCACCTCGGACGCAGCAATCTGTCATTTGCCATTCAATCCACCTGTTGGAACCAGGGGCCCTTCCATTGCGTGGAAGGGATTGTTAGCTGGGTGCACCTGTGGCGCTGCAACGCACACGGTTGATGCACTTTCCGCGATGGCGTCCGATGCACCAGCAAAGCCGACGCACTCGGTGAGCTAATTACACCTAGAACACTGATATTCGTCGACAGCTCGCACACGGGACCCTCGCTGGGTCAACCTCCGTCCCAATGTGAAGTGTTTATCGTGAAGGTGTTATTAATATCATTAGTGGCATTTCTTCCGCCAAGTACAACGCCATCTTTGCGCCATTGCTACCAACCATGCGCAACCACCGAGAGGGCGGGAGGAGAGAGAAGAAAAAAAAAAGACACCAAACATTGCCCCCTCCCCCTAGACGCCCGATACGACCCCATACTCCCTGCCGACTCTACCTTATCCTTATCGTGCAGGTTCAATCTGTTAACTTCGACTCTGGCTGGCTCTGACACGAACACTACGACGATGATGAACAGCAGCACAGTAGGAACACATCGTGATGCCATCATTGGTGGCGTATATAAATTAGTAATTATTGACAAATGACTTGTTCTTGGCGGTTTATTCAGATATAAATTTGAAATGCTTTGATGAGTTTCGTCATCTTGATCTGATGTGGCAAAACAGACGCTCTCCTGGTGCTCGTTATACGCTCATTTTTCCCTCATATGGTCTGAGTTTTCCTTTCCATAAAGTCATAGGTAGGTCGCTGTACTCGGGAATGAACGTGTGTGTGTGTCTGTGGTGTGATATTTGTGTGTTGTTCCATTTTGCGAAGGCGGTTGAACCGTACGCCGATGGTGACCTGCCGATGGTACTGGGACTTGATGAAGAAATTAGAACTCCACCCGAAAACGTCAAACCAACCGCAACGCGTCGAATGTAAACGAAATGGAAACGAACTCTTGCAGACATGGGTGAGAGGTAGCAACAACAAACAAAAAAAACCTACCAAGCAGCTCCAAAAATATACACACGCGGAACCAGAGCACCGTGACCAGAACCAATTTTGCCAATGGCGTTGATGAATTTCCTCCCTGAGTGCTTTGACAGTTTGGCGTGATGGATGGAATTCCGAAAATCGGTGTACATTTGATTTCCATTAAATGTATGATTTATGAGCCATTTTCTGACCGTACTGGACGGAGTCGCTAGGTTCGTATAAGATGCCAGGCTTTACGTTGAACGGGTTTTCCAGGTAAATCGTTAAGAATGACTGCATGTTCGTTAATAAGTTTACTTAAAACATTCTTTAAATGTAATGTTTATTAGATTTGTTTTCATCATGTACTGTGTATACGCTTCGGGAGCACATTAGTTGCTTCGGGCATCGATAAGAGATGAAAGCAAAAAACATGAAACGCCACAGGACCGTGGACAAAGCAACAGC
>KI422787.1:6920-28480 GCA_000473375.1 Anopheles culicifacies
TACTTTTTATTGAAACTCAGATAGTTCAATTATCCGTATAACCCACCTATCCGGCATGAATCGAATTATGGATAAACGGCTTTCTATTGTAGTATAAATACCTTTTTTGTCATAATTAGTATGCAGTTAGCATGTTAAATACAAGCTGCACAGATAATCCGGCACATAATTAAATGCCATCCAGATAATTCGCGATCTACTGCAAATCCCATTTTACTGTTACCAATAATTTATTTGCAGTGGTACGTCGTTAATCCGTCGGTGAAACTGATTCAGATTTATGAATCGGAATAAATCTTTGAACTGAGTCAATAATTCTGAATCTGCACTCTGAAGATTTGTGAATCCTCAAATACTTATAAATCTTCAAAGGTTCATTGAAGATTCATGCCTCTTTAAGTAATAATGAATTTGAGTGGGTTCATGAGTCTTATAGGATACATGAATCTATGGCGAATCATGAATAAAAGACTCTTCACTGAAGATTCATATAAATGACTCTTTACATAAGATTGCTCTCTTGCTCTTGCTGAATAAGCGGACCATGCGGATAATGGATTCATCGTGGCTTTGTGATAAATATTAATGAATTCTGAATGGTTTAAGAAACTATTTTTCGGAATCTCTGCTTTATTCTAATTTTAATTATTATTAAAAAGCAATAGTTGATTTTTATACAAACATCAGTAAAACATTTTGCTCGCATCGTTTTTGCATGTAATAGTTTCTTTTTGTATATTTTTCTGTGCTTGTATTAAATTTGTTTTATGTAACACCTGTAAGGCACTGTTTTTGACATTCTTTTTTACCTAAAACTCATAACAACTAATCTATTCCCTGCCAGAAAGGAAAATATCTCTTTGTTCTTGTTTGAATTGTAGCAAATATTGAAAAGCTGCTAAAAACAATTCAAGTTTCTTCTCTTGTCCCAACGTCTATTCAATGAAATGATGCCGATAAGGAAAAAGAAAAGCTTTACATTGACAGATACTTACAATAGATGATGAAACAAGCGAAAAAAGAAGCGATGAGTATGAAAGAACCATTTCACATACTATCCCGCCATTCAAAACGCCACCGAGAGTGGTATGGTAAGCTGAGAACAATTAAAAATAATTAGTAAACTTCAGCCCACCAGCTAACACGATACCCCACTTTCACATACACACACACACATATGCAAACAAATACATACGAACACTTGAAGCTAAACTATCCGTCCGAACAGTACGCCAATCCCGCCTTGTGCCTGTGCATAACCGTTCGTCCGTTGTATTTCACAACCAGGGCGGGAGTTTTTCCATCTCGCTGAATACATATTTCCCAGCATCGCAACCTGCCACCATGGAAACCGGCAACTGTAACGGAAAAGCCCCATTCGTTTCATTACGGGCGGATGAGAATTTCCACTGGAGCGCTAACAATGTGCGCGCCAGGGAAAAGCGACGCGTCTGACGTCATACGTTTGTCGCTCGTTCCCGTTTATTCCGATACAAACACATACAAACCCATGCACACCTTAACAACCTCCCGGGACGGAAGCTGTGGGCGCACTCAGATAAGGATGGTACCACATTTTCCATCCTACCTCTCCACTGCTATCCGTTTCGAGTGGGATGAGTGTAGAAAATGCTCGGGACTAGCAAATGGCGCAACTCATTTCCGCTCATTTGTTGCACCTGGAAAATGTTCCGCAACAATAGGGAAGCACCGAGCGGGCTTTGGATGGTGCACGGACATTGGGCGACCTTTACGTTGCCGTCTCTTTTTTATTGTTTTGCACACTTCAAGAAAATGGTGGAAAATCTACTGTTTTAGTACGCAGTGCGATTATGCGATTTATGTACTTCATGCTGTCTGTTCTTTCATTGTTCGCCATTCTTGCAGATGAATTTATGAAACATCCCGTTTATGTGGGTCCATGTATGGGTGGTACGTACGTGCAAGATAGCATTCGTTTCCAGGCCAAGGTCAATGCTGCTGCCTATGCCCAGGCGGATAGGCGGTGTGCGGTCACGTGCTACGCATGTCATTGAGCTTTCGTAGCGGGGAATAAAAGGGAAGGTCTCGCAAGCTGCTCACAACCCTTTCCGTTCTAGCAAACAATATCACCGATAACCGATTGCTTCCCATTTTCCTCACGATAGGCTCAATCGATGAGCCATGCAATCCGGTTGTACGGTCACGATACCGTGCGGGACACATTCCTGCCGAAGCTTTTCTTAACGAATTATGCAGAAATGAGAGCTGCAGAAAAAGGGAGCAATTCACATGTTTCCTGTTTGAGTTTTTAATTTCATTAGAAAAATGTTAAAGAGCTATCTTGTGTTAATATAGCTAGTTTTTAATATTAAAATGGTTTTGCTATTTATTTTTATTATTTAAAACGTACTTTTGTCAAGCTTAGACAGTGTCGGTGAATTCGTTTTACCTTATTCCTTCAAATAAGGTTATTGTAAATTACTTAGGAATAGAATAAATGACCTAAATGGAACGGTCCGGTGGCCGAGGAGATTGAGGCGCCGGTCTTCGAACGGACAGGACCGACGTTCGTATACAAATCGGGCTGTTCCTCGGTACGCAGGACTAACTATCCAGAAATGACAGTCCAAGACCTCTAGAGGCTGTAGAGCCATTATTAGAAGAAGAATACATGTAAAGAATCTCTAAAAAGAAATTTATGAGTTCCTAATCCCCTTCAAATGCGAAGAAGTCTGATAAAGAAGTGTCAATAATATTCAACATACCAACGAAACGTTTTAAGTTTTGCAAAACCTAAGTTTTAGAAGCATAACAACACCTTTACATATCATCATCTCAGCATTTTTCGACCAAAAATCTTTTCAATAGAAAAAGTGTTAATATGTTTAGAAAGCAGTCACAGTTTTCGCGAAAGGGACCAGGTGGTAAAGCAAAGCACAAATCTGCAATCCAGATAACCATTGTTTTGGAAAATTTAAATCTCTATTTTTCATAACATTTATTATTAAAATGAGAAAAAACAAGCTATAACGTAGTAACAAAATTATTTGAAAATATTATTTAAGTTTTTAATTCTTGCCTATTAACTACTTCTTCCTGAATTTTAGCAATAAAAATTTTGAGTAGGAATTCAGGTCCCTAAAGCACTACTGCAAATGTTCGTTAAAATCTGAAAAAAAAATCCGAAACAATGTTATTAGGGAAAGGCGTGCATGCGACCAAGTGAATGGTAAACAAATTTAACTGCTTGGAATAGACTACAGCGCATTCCTTTTATACAATACATAATTAAAGTCTTATACAGACGTCATGAAATAATAATAAAAACTTCAAGTTAACTTATAGAGACGATATGCGTAACAATAGCTATTTTCCAAAGTTTTAGAATTGCTTTTTCTAATCTATGCTGTTTCATTAAAAAATCTATTTAGAAGATTTCCAGCGATGGTTTAATTCACGAACACGGATAAAATTTTCTTTTGACGCTACTTACTTGACTACACTTACGACATGATGTGTTAATTATAAGAAATACTCAGCTTTAATAAAAAAAACTGAGGATGTTTACATGAAAGTTTTGGATACAAAATGTGCTGTTATTTTTATTAAGAACAGTCAGCACTTATAGCTCGAACAGTGGCCAAAATGTAACATGGGAAAATATGATAATATAATTTCATTATTTCTTTAAAACATTCCAATTCAACATTTTGTGATTTCTACACAAAATTGACTAACAAATACAAATGGATATTCTGAAACTTCCTTGATTTGCTATCAAATCATAAAAATCCATTTCAGAGATAATTCTCGAGAATATTATCAACATAAACACCTTCAGGCATTTCTAATCCATCCTGCCACGTGTTTCGTGTATCTCATTTGCTGTTTTCTATTCAACAAACCGTCCGTTCTCGACTTTACAACAACCGATTACGATTGGCATAATCACAACACGTGTTTATATTCTCAGGCTATTATCTTCATCATATCGATGCAAAATCGATAGTCCAGCGCACGATTGTACGGAAGGACGAGCATGGGTTTTACACCATAAAATTGGATAGCTGATTAGCTGGTGGGTCTTTTTGGTGTGGGAATGTGCGTATATCTTCGCCAAAGGCTGTGCCATCTCCCTTCCGTTAATAACATGTGTCCAGCACCAGATATACATGCACCGAGTGTTTCAGGTGGAAATCGATTGGCTGCGACGATCGATCGGAAAAAGGCATTCGCGTCTGCAGCCGTTCCGCCCAGTCCCATTCGTGCGACCGTGTATCATATGCAAAATTTGGTACGCTACTCTCCAAGGACTTCATGTCGACACGTTGTTTGCAGCATAGATTTAGACACACACACACACACACGCGGACACAGACACGTGCATACAAAGCGCAGCAAACAAGGACGATTGTCGAGATGTGACATGCCTATATGAGGTCGCTAGCAAATATCGATGTAACTTCATTGCACGCTCAATGAACCGAGATCCGGGGCGACACTCGATCTGTGCACGATTGCAATCAAACGTTCGCACATCGTATTCCCAAATCACATTTCGAAACGATGCTGTCAGCAATCGAACCGATATTTATGACGTTTGAGTATTCGGGCTCCATTTTGCAGCAGAGCACACACAAAAACGGCGGAACGATGTTTTCCATAAGTGATGCGGTGCTATACATTCGCTATCGCTTCGATGCAACGGTGGGCATAAATAAGAAAAAAAAAACACCCCACCACTCTGCCATTACCTGCGTGCATGACCTTGGGAAGGGTGAGAACATATTTTGACACGTACGGGTTTTTTTTTCCTCTAGCGTTCGCGTTCGTTCGCTTGTTCAATGTCAAATGGAGACGCCTGGTAGTTTACGCGCAGGCGGAATTATACCTCGCTAGGGTGGATTTTTATGAGCTTTGCTAGCAGCTGGTCTACTGGTGGTCGTGTGTATGTTTGTCGCGAGGAGGATATTAAATCAGCTATATCCTGCTTGCAGGATATGATGGTGTATTTTTATAGGGAAAATTCATTTCCTTGAAAATTCCTTTTTCATACACATTTATAGCGCCGCTTTGATTATTCGCTGTTCCGTTCACTTGGCGCGATCGAGTTTATTCGATTTTCGAACGTAAAAATAAGTGCACAAAATTATTGATTCCAGTATAAATTGAACCAATTTTCCATCGGTCTTGCATAATATCTTATTCAGCGTGCGAGAACATACGCGACAGTGTAATTCATTCTCGTTATCGCTCATTCTGCTTGGCCGCAATCCTTCGTAATTATTGTTCCATGGGAATGTACCTTGGCGTTATGAAAACTCCCAACTATACATTTTACTTGCGCGTGCCAGAATGCAATAAAATCATACTTCCAGATCGATGCTTGCCCGACACTAACGGTGACGCGTGCTCCAAGTCCTTTTACACGTTTCCCTTTGCACAGTTAATGTAAACTATGGTGGCGTGCGTTCACTATTACTATGTCTTCTCTCTCCCTTTCTCCCGTGTTTTCTCGCTCTCTTTCATTTCACCTTTCTTCGCTACCCATTTACTGAACCCTTGTTGGATTGGGAGTGCATTCGCACGGCGTTGTCTCGCGGTAGGTCACCATCGTTGGTAGGAAAAACGGTACCATGAATAATTTAACAATTATACAATTGCATTTAATGCTGGCCGTTCATTAAGTGCTTTTGAACCGGAAACGGCACTTTTCCGTTCGTGGTACCCATTGCTGGAAGGTTGGTAAATGCACTTGCACCCTTGGGCGAGGTTCGCACCGTAGCATTTTTGAGCCATGGATTGAGGTTTTCGAAAGATTTTTATCGCTAGCAGCGGAATATATTCGCACCATAATTACAATGATTTACAATGTGTCTTGGTGATTACGGAGGTGAGATTATTTTCACCCATCCGAAGGGGGAACACGGGAAGGTAAATTGAAAATTTTTGCCAACCAATTGCTAACTCATTATTTGTAATTTCTATATAACAACCAATGGAAGCTTACCTCATTTTGTATTTTGGAGAAAAAAAAACGACAAATATGATGATTGCATGCCCATTATAATTTCCCAAAAGTGCCCAGATGGTCAGATGTGTTGTGGTCTTTTTAGACATAAAACATGCAAACGAGTAACCATCAAAGTCTAGTGGTCTCTGGTACCCCAATGGTACCGCATGTCACTCAACTAAGGTGTGAGACTTGGGCGTCCTCTAAATGGACAAAAGAGGGCGTATTATTTCACAACTACACTACACCCGGTGCCGAAATGTTTGCTGTCGATTGAAATTGAGCACGAACCACGTGGTGCGTGTTTTAACCAGCATGGGCAATAAGAGTTTTATTGTTTGGATATTAAACCTGAGCTAAAGATGGTTTTTAATTATTAATTTATGTTACAAAATAATGGACCTTAAATGTGGAAGGATGACTATTGTATATAGGAGCAAGAGATAAGTGACAGACCTTTTTTATTCTAGGGAAAACGAGTCTCTTGATGACGATGAAATTTTGAATAGTACGGTGAAATGATGGAAAATAAAGAGAAATGTTTTATTTCATATACCGTAGAATCCAACGGAACCCTCATCAGAGAACAATTCGGATAATAAGTTCATTGTAGCCTTCAGAGAAATATTTGATTACAATGTATTGTAAGCAACAAGGAGGGATGTTTTCAATTACTTGGCCTTACATTTCTACTTTGTAGCTTATTGTTCAACACGAAATCTGTCATTTTGGTAAAGATTTGGCGTCTTTTGTATTGGCAAAACCTCTATTTTTCCTTTTATTTTGTACCTTCTATTTTTGCTGACATCGTTTTTCAATACAACAGACCCAACTGCCATTAAATTTACCATTTTTAACTGCCTAATTTAGCTGATTATCCTAATTTAACACTCGGATAATCAGCTGGCTTCTGATTGTTTCAGAATTCATCTATTTCATTCCTCCCATGTTGTATACATTTAATTTATGTAATTTAGAATAAAATTATCTAAATTTTATTGTTATGTGATAGTATTCAAACCGTTTGGTGGCTGATGCGATAACAACGCCGGTTTCGTAACCTTTGCCCCGTACTTATGTATTTATTTATTCGATAAATTTCAACGGAACACGTTAGGCCTTCTTTATCTACGTTTCAACGTTCATCTACGTTTCAACATGAAATAAAAAACAGGGTTTTGGACAGTGAATGATTAATCAAGATTAGTGGGTCGCACGGCAAGAATACGGACCAAGAACGCGGTAAGCGGGATGAAGGTTTGGTGATGATCACTGACATCATCTACATAAAAGGGCCAGTCATCTACGTCAAACAGCGATCTAGCTCGGAGCGATCTCGGCGGCACGTAAATGTAGCGTAAACTATTGACTATACAATTACTTGGAACGAATCACTTTAGTAAACCATTATCTGGGCCACATGATCGAATAGGTCGTTACTAGTGATGTACAGGTCGACCCGAACCTATTGGGTCGGAGCCCTCTGCAAGCATCCCGGAGTCGTTCGCTTCGACCCGTAGGCACCAGAATGTGAAACGATGAATCCTTTATATGGGAATCGCTTTTGGAAAATGGCTCCTACCTGAATTGCAATCTAAGCCACGGAATTGCATCCAAGATCCTTCTACGCAACTTACTCTCTGTTGATCCATGAAGAAAAGCAACCTAAAGCATTATGCACTGTGTGAGGCCCGAAGAAAAAGTTTCAGCAAAGTACCTCTTGAACTAAAGCAATGTGGATCCTTCAGATCCTCCTGCCCCTTTCGGTGTATTGTTGTTGTTTCCGTATTCACTGAACCTTAGTTGGATATTCTAGACTACACTCAAAATGGTCCTATTCTTCATTGTACATATTATGCAATTATATCCCTCAAGATTATCATCGTTCAACGCTCCTCATTTTTCGTATTACCTCGTTAGATTCGATTGTGGCTGATGGTGAGAAAGCCGCAACTTTTATACTGCTTTGGGTCTTTAATTTGGAAGATCTGTTAAAGTCATGTGATTACTGAAATTATATAGGCTCTGGTTGCAGTTTCAAACTGCGAATCTATAGATGCAACACTTCCACCTGAATAAAAAATTATCAATTTCACTCAGAAGAAACTTTCATGTTTCAACTTTTCAACACTCAATCGGTACTCAGGTTCAGGTTTTCCCATATTCCGCACAGTATGAGCTTTAATAGCTTTAAGCTCACTCTCATTAACTTCAAGAGCTTTTCAATATGTTAAACGATGTGTATGATGAATACAAGCTTTTTTTAATGCTAATTCATGCCATTATTTATCTTCTTTTTACAGCTCTGTTATGGTGTAACACTTTCACCCTACGCTCTACAGAAAAATCAATTGTTCTTCCATTGCCGTTCGCTGGGCTTCACCACCGTTCAACGCTGACAATTAGTACAAAATAGTTGTACTAAAACCCAAATCGTCATCTCCCCCTCTGGAAAGGTGTAACCGAACGATGAGCTTTTAAAGAGGCCGGTGGTACAATAAATGAGCTGTTCGTCCCAACGGCCAATCGACCAAACATCGACAACTGGCAAATCGGCAGCAAACACCGGTCAACGATAGCGCCACCAACGACGGTTCGAGCTAGTACGCATTGCCCTTCGCCGACGCCACGTCATGACCGGATGTGAGGTAATCCCGGATCCGGTGACGCAGTGATGCGGCGAGGGTGCAATGCTTATCTCGCCCGTCTCTGTTTCAGGAGTTACGATGCATGGGCTGAGTCACCTACAAACCGGCTCAACCCTGGAGGCGCTCACGCAGGCCACGATCATCCTCATCCTAGCGGTCGCCATTGTCATCTCGAACCTCATCGTAGTTGCCACATATCTTAACTTTAAGGGTAAGTCCGCAAAGCTGTCAACACCTGGACATTGCCAAAAAAAAGGATGCTAATCTCACGTGATGTTCGTAATTGAATCCATTTTGCAGGTCCCCATGAGGTTATAAACTATTATCTGCTTTCGCTGGCAGTTGCCGATCTGCTATGCGGCCTGTTCATCGTATCGCTCTCGGTGTATCCCGCTTTCAGTGGAGAATGGATCTACGGCGACGTGGTGTGCCGTATGGTCGGCTACCTCGAGGTAACGCTCTGGTCCATCTCGGTGTACACCTTCATGTGGATCTCGGTCGATCGGTACCTAGCAGTGCGGAAGCCACTGCGGTACGAAACGATCCAAACCAAAACCAGGTAAATGTTGCCCTTCCGCGCCCGAGGACATGCGGCAAACAAAAGCAAAAAAAACCTAAGCAAACCATAACCAATGTCCTCGAACATACTGATATTAGTCGTTTGTATAGCTCCACTAATTGGCGCGTACCAACACACCACTCTGCGCCCACCCAATCATTACACACCACCACTACCCACAATGTTTGTTCCCCGGAGCCCACGGGTCGGCTCTCTTCGCCAACACCATCGCACTTTGGTGTGACTGTTTCGTTGTCGTGCGTGTGTGTGTGTGTGCATATGATTTGTTTGTGTCCAAATGATGTACTGTACTGTATAAGATGTAGTTGCGTAACGTACCACACACTTTGTTTGTTTCCTTCTTGGGTTTTTCTTAACCATTTTCTTTCCTTAACACCTTCACACTGTTTGATGATGATGACACGTGAATGATGGTTTTGTGTAATAGAAAACACACCAACAAACAAACTTTCTGTTACAAATGCTTGATCCGAGTTGATTATGTTTCCGTTTTGTTGTGAAGATGCATTATGCATTCTAATAACATTTATTTACATAAAAATAACCATTTTCGCTTCATTTCTTGTTCCTTACCAAATATTCAAAAAAAAAAAACGAAACTATATAACTTTTGTAAAACTTTCCCATTTGTTAAGAATGTTGTTGGTTGGGAAAATGAGAATGACTTTGTTTTGGTTATTACCTTTATTACTCCTCCATTTTCTTGTTCTTCGAATCATCTTAATCGTACACGTTTGTGTCGTCCATCTACGTACAAACGTATCTTTCGGCTATATGACTTTATTTTCTTCTGTTCAACTACCCGTTTAGCTCCGTATCTCATTAAATCTTTCTCTTTCTTTCGTTCTGTTCCCATGGTACCCCATCCGGTCGGTTCATCCCCACCGAACTTGTATGGCAAACTTTTATGGCATCCTTTGCACCGTTCGGTTGCGGTTGATCTCAACTTTTCTCTCCATTGTTGCGCAACTCCCAACCTGCCAACCGATCGCGTATTTGTCGCGTTGGCCACTGACCAAACACGCACACACATGCGCAACTCTTCACATACACACTCCAAAATCTAAATCATTATCCTGCGCCTCTGTTGTCCTTACATGTTGAACATCGGCCATCCTATTGTGTATGCGTCCTATTGTGATTGTATGTGTGTGTGTGCGTGCGTTTGTGTGTCTGTGTGGGTGTGTGTTTGTGTACGCGCACCGGAGAGAGAAACGCGAAAGAACGGATGAACCCTTTATTGATCGATGTTTGTTCGTGTGTGATGTTCTACCCCCCCATAAATACTAATATCTAGGAATGGAAGGTTTGAATACTTTAGTCAGTTGATTACTTTTATTTATATTTTCTCCCTTTCCCAACCCTCTTTTTGTTTAGCGAAACAGTTTGTGTACAGTTAGGCTGTATTTATTGACTTCCATTTATCGCTTTTCGAGTGGATTTTTGAGTTTTGTACAAATACAGATAGTAGAATGCGCCATTTTGCTCTGTTCTAGACCTTAGTTAGTAACGCAAATCGTTGTTGTCGTAGGCCTTTTAGATTTTCTTCAATACTTATTAAACACAAACATAGTTTAAAGTAAATGTAGATAGAATATTTAGTTTTTCTTTAATTAACACTTAGACACTAACACGATATTTCATATCCTTCACATCACGTTTCATATTCATCGATTCAGATGCGTAGTGATCTCGTAATGTTATTTAAAAATTCGTTTAATAGACATTTGTTAAATTGACTAATCTATTTTCTTGCTTTTTAATATACCTTTTTCACAAAATTGATATATTTTAAATAATTTTATACCGCGAAAATGAACAAGGAAATTTGTGATTTAATCTACTTACACTAATTTAACATTGTTTGCCATAAAACTCCTACGTCCATCACCATGTTTTGCATTTGAGAATGTGGACGGAGCAGTTTTTAAGACAAATAAAGCATATGACAAGGCATCCACGATAAATGAATACCGCCATAATCGTGAAATGGCCGTTAATTCGATCGTTTATTTATTGTATTTAAGCTAAAATAAAGATTTCATAAATGGGGATGCCTTGTAATTTGCACGGGTTGTAAAATAAGATCAAAATATAATTTTTGCAATAAAAGGATTTTTGTGTAGAAATGAAAAAGCTGGGACCATTTTTGGGTTCTTTTCATGTTGAAGTGAACTCAGTTAAGGTAGATGTAGAATTTAAGCTACCTTTTCAATTCGATTTCCTGTGATCCTGTCTCGGATTGTGTGTAAAGCTTTCTAAACTAAATTATCATAGTCCTAGTAGAAATCTTTACACATAATCGTTTGCAGCTTGCCAAAGCTTGAGCTAGGATGAAAGATTCCACATCTATCTCTACATATTCTACTTCAACTTGGCAGGAATTCAAAAGTTGTTCCAACTTTACCATTTCATCTCATAACCTCCATGATACTAACTTTCTGTGATCATTAATAAATCTATACAATTTCAAATATAACGCGAGAAAATTGAATAAAATTAAATACAATCGATTTGTCCCCATATTAACAACACAATATTATTTGAAATAGTTTTCAAAAAAACAGTTCTAGCTAAAAGTATGATAACTAACAAATGGCAACGATTTCTGAACTCTGGCTCTGGCTCTGGTTTAGTGTTTATTTTTGGAAAGGAGCTCATACTCATAAAAAGTTTTTTTAACAAATTCCACCCTTCGTTTAGTATCCAAATCGTATAGACTAACTGCTCGTACAGTAGCAGTACGTTTCTAACACCCTGCTCCCACGTAGAAAAGTGCTACAATTCCGCACACCACCGCTACAATGCTTTAGCTGTGATTAGATATGTATGTTGTCGGTAATTGTTGCATTCCGTACTGGCACGTGCACGGCTGCGCACCACGTAAACGTTTCGCGCGACGCAGCCCGGCCTCTGTCGCGAATGGTCTGTAGTAGCGCTACGCGTAGATGTTGTGCCCTTACACCGCCTAACCTCACTACCTAGCCCCGCCACACGCCGTCGGGGGTCGGGATAACGCTTCCTTATGTTTACTGTATTGAAGGCTTAAGCCCATTTTTAAAACCCCCTCGTATTTTGGCCTACCCAACCCCCGCCCGCCCCCACGTTTACGTACCGGCTGGGATTTACGCTAGTTTCCGTGTTAAGAGCTTCTCAACCGACCCAACTAACGGATCCACCTCTCGCTTCTCTTCTTCATCTGCTCCTTACCCCTCCTACTTTCCCTTCCCGATCAAGATGCCAATGCTGGATGGCGTTCACGTGGATCTCGGCAGCCATGCTTTGCTGTCCACCGCTGCTCGGCTACAACGAGGCCAACTACAGTAAAACCACCAACATCTGTATGCTCGAGTGGGGCAACATGGCGGCTTATAGCGCAACGCTGGCAATCCTAGTCCTGGGGCCGAGTGTCATCTCGATCGTCTACAACTACGGCTACATCTTCACGATGATGCGCAAAGTGCGATCGGGAGCACCGATCCACGATAAGGAGTACGCCACGGCGCTCGCCGAGAACCTAGCGAACCCCAGTCACTGTATGTCGTTCGCATTGGTGTTTTCCTTCTGGATCTCGTGGGCACCGTACATCGGGTTGCGCATCTACGAGCTCGTCACAGGCGAAACGATCGACAATCCGCTGCTACACTTCGGTGCCGTCTGGATCGGCATACTCAACTCGTTCTGGAAGATCATCATCATGACGAGCATGTCGCAGCAGTTCCGGCTACTCGTCCGGTTGCTCTTCCTCACCATTTGCTGTAAGACGAAGGGCCGGCTGCAGGCCGAACTGATCGGGCTCGATCCGGACGACTAAACGGTGGGCATCCTTGGGCAACCCTGGGCAGCACCGAACGATCGTACAATCAAGTTTACAAACTTTGTGCTATTAACACAGACGAAAGCGTCCGTGGCAGGAGCTCCCGGAACCGGCGGCTAGGCATGGGCACAGGCTAACATTACTAACGCTGCACGCTTTTATCGGCAGGGTCTCGAAAAAGGGACAGCACTTTAGGTAGACGTACGCAACCCGCATCAGTTGGGGCGGCGTTTAAAATCTCCGCTAATGTTTATAGAACTACGCTACTATTAGGGTGATGTATAGGCAGCATTAGCGGACAGCATTGTATCTTACATATACAACCAAACTCATACCGTACTCTATATACACAATATAAACGTGCGTGTTTACCGGTTACCCGTTTTACTTCATCTAGCCTATATAGGAGCAAGATCTTTAACAATGCATACACTTCTAGTGCTAGACAGGACAGGTGAAAAACTACACTTTGAACCGATCTGCATGTGCTGATTAACTAAGCTCGATAGTTCGCGCCTTTGTGCACCATCCCTTTTGACGCTGCTTGTCCAGAGCAGTTAGACTAAAAACAACCGTCACCACTTCAATTACATTTGCTACAAACTGGGCTGTGGGAAATTGCAGGCGCTAAAAAGGGGAAGTTAGAACCACCTTGAACAATCAATCTTGTCTCGCGTAACAAAGAAAACAAGTAAATGCAGAAACAAACACATTAAGCAAACAAAAAAAAAACTTTAAATGTTTGGTGCGTGCGATACCACCCCCTAAGTACGGACGAGTGAAGAGTACCAACCATTAAGAGTGAGACAGTGTGACAGTTTTTGGGAGTATATCTTGCACACAGCGAGAACAGCTCCATCAGAACGTACGCAGCAGTGGCTTGGGCTTGCGGAATGAAACACAACAATATTATACAAAACAGGCAAACGATGCACACAACTTCAGGGCTCACCATTGATACATATTGTTCGTATCTATAAGGTATCGAAATACGAAACTAAAAACCAACATACAAGGGAATACATAAACACAATGCCGAATACATGAGTAAGTGTCGCAAAGCGATACAATTAGGGTAAAAACACTTGCAAACATGCCAAACAAACAAAAAAAAAGCATAAACGAGTAAAAATAACATGCAAAAAGGCAATAAGTTGGGGGATGCACTAGCAAAGGACATGCAAAACCAAAACAACAAAACAACGGAGTGGAATTAACCGCTACCGGTAGCAAGCTTCCTGCACGCTTGCAATGAAGAAAACAAACGCAAAAAGAGTGCAAAAATGCAGACACCGAAATTCATGCATGGTTTATATTTTCTAGATTTTTAAACGAGTGAGAATAAACCAATGTAAACGTTAAAACAAAAACAACCATTTGCAAACGCGTAACGCGTGAAAACAAAAACCACAAGGAAGTACAGCAAAATAACGGAAGCTCACAATGCAGAGCAAACGAGTTTGTGGCAAGTAAGGGACAAAATTCGGTGTGTATGTTACTTATCTTTACTAAAGGAAATATAGTGTAATAGTTCGTGAGGTAGATGTGTGAAAGCGATACAAAGGTGACAATGTTTGTTAAACAAAATGAAAGTAGACACACACACAACACAACCAGTTAATCGAGTGACGTTGCTTCGAATCGAACAGAAGTAATGAACTTCTAAACGAACAAAGAAAAAAAAAAAGATCTCATCGTTAGTGCAGATCAGTTAGCTTGCAAACTCATCGCTGGAAGGTTTTGAGTTATCTCCACCGAAGCAATATATCCTTCCCTCCCCCTAAACAGCTAAAGGAAGGGTTGAAACGATTAACGTTTCTAAAACCCCCTACCATCTCCACACCTCCAGTGTTAGAAAGGGTAGTAAGTTTGCAGGAACGAAAAACCATTGTTATTCACACTAGTGGAAGAGCCAATCGTGACGTATCGGTTCGGGGCAATTAGTTTGTACATAGGACATCATTTACAAGCACCGGGTGTATGTTTTCGTTTCCTGTGTCTTTTCGTTTGCGTTTATCCTATGCTTCACCGTTAACTGTCCGATGTGTTAATGCTTAATGCGATTAGAAAATATGTTCACCAATACTTGTTATTAATTGTTTTCGAGCGCTTTAACTTTAAAGAAAGATAAACACTAGCTTTCAACGATACGCTTTCGTTAGTTACACTCTTCTTAGTGCACAGCCAACACACAGGAGTAACAACGAATGTTAAAGCCCGGTTTATGAAGAGGCTTTCGTTAATTTGACCCGGTTGTAGCATCCCGAGACGATAATGTGTTATGCGCGGCATAATAGACATCAAATATAGGCTTAACATTATTTAATTGTAAGTTCGTTAACGTTTCGTACAAAAGTTTGTTCATGCTGTGTAGTAGTACGAGCAGATACCGTTGAAGTTGAATAAACAAGTAAATAAATGACAAAAAACAAAACACCAGAAACGCGGATTGACACACAGGTAATGGCGAAACAAGGGAAAATGTGGCGAAACAGCAGAAAGAATGCGTTGCCATGTTGTAAGAGATAGAAATGGTAAAAGAAAATAAAAACAAACAAACTAGTAAACGAATATGTCAACTTAAGTATGAGATAAGACGCGTTCGTTTCGCTGACACGTGTGGGTACGATCGCCCATCACAGTGAAAGGGGAAACGTTAAGCAGCTCGTAAACAGCAAGCAACAACAGTAGTCATAAACAAAAGTGACAGAGCAGAAAAAGTTAAAAACAAAACAAAAAAAAAAAAACAGGGAACTTTCCTTAGTAAATTGTTCAAGCATTCCTTTAACACTTGTTTGTAAGCAACAGTTTAGACGAAGACGGGATTGGGAAAAGAAATGGTAAAGATGATGGATGGCTTCTGCAGTGTGATCGAAGCAACTCGAACTGGTTTGAAAATCCTTCCATGCGATTACTAGCCAGACTACTACTACCAACACTACTACTACTACCGGCACCATTACTATCCCTCCATTACTTAAACGAACCACGTCATGTGGCCGTTACATTGAAGGTTGAATGCTGTACCGGCAATGTTCCTTTTGTTTTAGTCGTCCCATTGTTTTTGAGGTTAGGAAAAATCATACTGCATGTACGCGAATGTAAAACACTCCCCCTTGTCCCCTCCCACATTCCCTTTCTCCGCATATAGCATACTCATCCACCCATTAACCAGTCTGTACTGTCATGGTTTTGGCATATATGTTTCCACAAGGCCTACACACACAATTAAATGGAATCCGGCTCGCTTGAAAACGGAACAACATTACTTCTAATTCCGCCAAAACGCATGCCGCGCGACATTCAAGGAATCGAACCGATCACTAGCGGTACCGAAAGGATGTCCGTGGGCAGTGGGTTCTCGTGGGCACGCTCAACAATGCGGAACCATTAGCGGCTTGTTAGATTAGTGCGAGAGCATACACAACAAAACACTCGAAAACAGGTTGTTGAAGGGAAAAATCAGAGAGAATAAAAAACATAACTGCCCCTCCAGATGAGTGAAGGCAAGCATAAGATGAACAGGGAAACTATAAACATGAAAAACGTGTCAAGGTGTGTTACAACTCTTTCACAAAAGCGCAACCAATAACGCTGAACAAAACCAAAGCAACGCATCACGATTGGACTGGTGTTTTAACGATCTTTGCTACCGGCATAATGGACACTTGCCTTGTTCCGGTGCTCTGCTCTGCTAACGTTGCAGAAGAAATCAATTTTAAGCCACTCATCTTTGGGCTGAATGTTGGATCCTTTTATGCAACCGGTAAGGGCAGAGGAGGGTGTGTTTTAAGCCGTTACATTGTACCAACGACAGCTCTATATAATCTGAGATTTGAAATCAAACTATCAACACACACTACACAACCATTTGAAGCCATCTTTTAAAAGCAACTTTCACGACACACAATTGATTCGAAATATAACCGTTACTATGTCCGACGCGGAATGGTTGCCATTGCTTGTAGTAAGGGACACTGTTCGCAATCCACGAATTAGTCTAGTGGGTGTCTTGAGGCGACTCTCCACGGCGAGAGTGTGGTTGTGCCGTTTTTTTCAAACATGTTATCACGTTTTTGCGTGCAGCAAGAATGCACACAGCGAGACGGCATTAGCCACCCGATATGTATTCCATATACTGCTTCAGGTCGTAGACTAGTGTTCACTAACACACACACTCAATACACAAATTGCTCGTGATTACTCCGTTCACGTTTAGTATATATTAGCCGGTTAAATAGAATTTGCTCAGCTCGAATCGATCGGTTTGGTTCGAACCGTTTTGGGATGAACGTATATTGGGTCTTTATTAAAAAAAAAAACAATCTCGATGGATGACGCTACAAGTCGAAATTTTATCTCATTGGCTATTGATACTTGTAAACAAATACTTCAGTAGTAGTGCGGCTAATCTTAGTGCTAAAGCAATCAACAGATGCTTGATTTTCAAACACAAAACTTTCCTTACATTATATTTTGTTGTTTTTGTTTCATGTTCATTCTTTATGGTCAGTGGTTTTCTTTCATTTTGTTTCGTACAAATCGTTTCACAGATATTTATCCTTTATCGCGAGTTTGTGAATGTACTTCATGTTTGTGGACCTTAAGTTTTCTTTTTTTTATGCAGACCTTTTTTCCATTATATCTTTTGGTTTGTTTCATATGCAACTGCAAATGCTGTAGATTCTTGTACTTAGGCAACGTCGCTTGTTGGTAGAGCGATGTCAGAAATGAGAGTATAGCAGCAACTAAGCAAAACTATGTACAAGAGCAAAGAACGCAAGAACAAATTAACAACAACAAATGCAAAACAAAGCCCAAAGCGACACGCTGTACACTTTGTAGAAGCTTCCGTATATTCAATTACAAATGGGAATAAAAGCGAAACTACAAACACTGTAGCAACGCAGCAGCAGTAAACATAATATGTAATTCAAAATCTAGAATATTGCAAACTGGCTGTTCCATCAATAGCATGAATGAAAACGCGTAAACAATGGGAGAAAGAAAACATGTGACGAATGATGTCCAGATTTTTTAATTTATAATAAACCATTTCCAAATAAAAAAAAATACAAAAAACTACAAACATTGTTCTTTGTTGGGTGTTCTTTGGTAGGAAACGTAAAATATCACAAAATATTTTGTTTGTTTCAGGCTTGGGAATGATTTGGATGATATCATCTACATTTTTCTAGAGGAATCATTTAATTATATTGGATCGATTAAGTTTAATACCATGCACTAAAAGTGTTTCCTCATTCATTGTGTGTTGTTTTCTGTTAACTTAACAACGGACAGTTAACTTAACGAACAACGAAGTTTGAAAATGGCATTGTTATCTGTTCTCAGTTCTACAGATGGGCGTCAAATGAACTCTTCGCATGAGGTAATATAAACGCTACCTAAACTTCAAACATTTTGCGAGAGAGAATCGAGTAAATTTTCGCTCGCTTCGGAATCCGTCCCGAGCAGGATGGCCATACCAAAAGCACTCGTTCGAGCGAGACCACCAGTTCGCGGCTAAACTGACAGTCACACCAAAACGAAACGGTGCGTTTTGCCAAACAAGACGTATTATTTTTGTGTGCAGACAAAATACCAACACTCGCTGCTGCGCGATCGAAAATGGTGAGCATCGCAATAAAACGTGTTGCGTGATGATTTAGTACCGACAGCATTCTTCAAACGTGGCACGAAGTAGTGTTTTTCCCCTTTCGGATTAGTTAGCCCTGAAAAGAAAAGGGAAAGGGATGTGAACAACGCGTATGCGTGTGCGTGCGTGTGTTTGTGTAGTTTGCATGAATGTGTCCTTGCGCTGCGTGTTTTTCGGGTCAAAGTGGTTTTGTTGTTTGGTGCGAGCGTCTTCTGTAGTTTACGCAGGGGGGGGGGGGACTGGCGGTGCTGTTTGTGCAAATGTGTGTATGTGTGTGTACGCGTGTGCGTGATCGCTGTGTGTTTTGTTGTACAAGGGCACGGAAGGAGGGCGCGAGGACACATGTATCAACGCACCTTCTCAAGGCGAAGTAACAACGACGCACAAAATACAGTAGCGATGAACAAAAAAAAAAAAAACACTACCCATAGGTAACACACATGCTAAGCAACAACGCGTTTTCGACCGCAGGAGGTCTGGTTGGTTCCCGTTTGTGTGTGTTTGTGTTTTCCATCACCTTTTTTCCAGCCACATTCGCGTGTTCTGCCAGTCGGATGTTTTAGTTGTAAATTGCGTAGCATTCTATTTTTTGCATTACAAAAAACGCACCTTCACATTCCGGGGAAAGTGTTTGCGCGAAAGGAAAAGCATAGTAACACCATCCTCCATTGCTCCACTAAGTTGTGTGAAAAAAGTGTGTGTTTTTTTGTGTTCGAAGCGCAGCAAATATCGCGGAGGACAGCAACACATTCCAAGCAGGAGACCGTACATGGCGACTCCCAAAGGTGACGGTGTACGTGACTGTATGAATGTCGGCTCATTTCCCGGACGCGTGTTGGGGCATTGTTGTGAAGCTGAGCGGTCGAAAAAGTGCCAGCATGTTAAGAGCATAAACCATATTGTGATTATCGAATGTCCTTTGGAAGCGTGAAGTAAATCGCAAGAGCACCCTGTACCACACAATGGCGCTGAGCGAGAGTGTGTATGTGCTTTGGAGTGCGCTACTGTGCGTGTGTGGGTAGCAGTTGCTCCGTACGGCAGCAGCCGTGAGATGGGAAAGTTCTAGTATGTAAACACTCCACGAACGCGGAAACCGAAACAACGAGACAGTGAGAAACGATTGTTGCATTTTTTCCTTAACACCTTGCGTCAAACCTTCCAGCACTAATTGATTGTTTTCCGCCGGAATTGATTTGGCTGTGGTGCGTGAACAAAAAAAAAAAAAACAGAGTCACAAGCACGATTGTTCGATGCAGCGGGAATTGCGTTTCGAAATTGCCAACTAGATGAAAATAAAAGAATAACACCAACGCTGGAGGGGATGCGTGTTTTCTTCATCTTTGACGGCGATGACTGTTGTTTTCGTCCATTCCTTATCTCAGGAACACGACCAGAAGGCGTCCCCTATCGGACGTGTTGTTTACAACACACCTCCACAAACCACTCCTCCCCGCTCCCCACCGCTTGCTCCTGATCCATTCGAACGAACGTCGCTCTTTATTGCTTCTTCAGTGCCACCTGTAACCATTCTGGTACGCACTGTATATAGAGGGGATAGCCAGAATGTAGCACGACATAAGTACGGGTACATACACCTTTTTCCAGGCGGCCATGACACCCGCAATCGAAACTGATCGTTTTCTTAGGAGGTACGGTAGAAAATCGAATGTAATGCAAGTCGAAATTGGCTCCCCAAACCCAACCCCATCCTCCCATTTGTGCGGTGCAATATTGTAGGTGTAATGAAAAAGTGCAGTGAACGGAACACGGGTAAATGTTGATGATTTCTCAGCGCTTCCCCTCGATGATGGCTACACTGCCGTGATGAAAAAGCGTCATCACAACGGTGTGTTATGTGTTGCTAGCGAGAAAAACGACCGTTCGGATGATGACATGAGAAGGTGTGCGTGTATGAATTGTTGTGTACGGTTTGCGGTATTGTGAGAGAGATGAAAGTGTCGAATCTCATCTCATCCTTTCATCCCGGGGAACCGATCGAACAACGAAGGATCGCGATTTTCTTGCACCCGAAAACCACAGCACAAAAGTACCGTTTTGTTTCAGTGTCGGTGGGACTAAATTTCATTGTTCCACTGTATATTGATAGTGCAAATTTAGGTGATGTGTAGTGTTTACTGTGTGAGAAGAGTTAATTTGTTGCCTTTTTTATCAAATTCTTTAAAACATTTCTTATTGTGTTGTAAATTGCAACTTCTCCTTGAAATGTGCTTAAGTGTAGATAGAGTGATTTTATGCATATGTGTGCACACCTTTCGTAATTAATAATTTTGTTAATTTTCCCCCCTTTTATTCGCATTGCTTCGTTGTGTTGTGAAAGCAGTGAAGCACGATCAACAACGGTTTAGCGCCACGAAACTCACGGACGACAGTGCTGAGAAAGAAAGTTTGGCAAATCACGGTGCGCGCAGCGTTTTCTGTTGATGAGGCAGAATAGCGCAACGTGAGAGAAAGCATCATCGCGCAGCGCAGCGCCCCGCAAAGCAACGGCAACGAGGACACGGGAAGGAAACCGCACGCCTGTCGCGGTGTGCGGTGTGTAAAAGTGGAGGGCAAA
This sequence comes from Anopheles culicifacies, assembly GCA_000473375.1. NCBI lineage: Eukaryota > Metazoa > Arthropoda > Insecta > Diptera > Culicidae > Anopheles > Anopheles culicifacies. Next base: position 28,192 of record KI422787.1, read on the forward strand.
ACCACCCCTCTTCTCCTCCGCTGTTCGACCTCCACCACCTACGGCGCCTACGGCCGAACGAACCAGACGAACTGGAACAGCCACAGGCCGCGAGCAAATCGCCACCACCACATCACCCGATCGCGCATGCATAGGCGATCTTCTTCTGCTCTTCTACATAGCATCGTGTACCAGTGAATAAAGAAGAAGTAAAGAAAAACGAAGACGAAGGGGGCAAAGAAGTGAACTATAACGAAACACACTCAGGTATGTTTTGTACATTGACCTTGTTTCATTTACCGCCGGTCCG